>JAUZNC010010473.1:19840-31169 GCA_034780395.1 Vannuccia rotundouncinata | reverse complement strand
CTCATAAGATTGTCAAGAACAGCTAAATGTCCTCATAAGATTGTCAAGAACAGCTAAGCGTCCTCATAAGATTGTCAGGCTTTGTCTCACCGGTATTGAAGTTGAGTGCAAACTTATCCTCCCCATTCCCCGCCACAATAGTGTACAAGAGAGTGGTCCCGCTGGCACTTTCAGCCTGCACAGTGAGTACAACGGTGCCCAGTGGAGTTGACTCAGGGATACTGGTCTGGTAGCGTCGTTGAGCAAACACCGGTGTCTGCCGATTGACAATGTGCACATCTACTTGAGCGGTGGCCGACCTTGTAGAAGGAGACAAGCCCTTGTCATAAGCTGCAATTCCTACCTAGAAGTCGTTAAAACGTTTGTAAAGAATCAGTTTTGGTAATTTTACTTTTGAGATGATATGATTTTGAATCATACCTGTAGATTTCGACCCGACCATTCTGGTTTGAGAGCTTTCGCCAGGGAGAGTCGACCTGTTATTGCGTCCAGATTGAAGATATGATAGTCTGGGTAGGGGCGGACATACGCCAGTGAATAGAACACAGTTCCGTTCCTGCCTTGGTCTTTGTCCATAGCGGTCACCTGTAGGTGGTGAATATTATAGATGCATTAAATGCATTGCTGCTTTATAAAATAGGACGAAATGGATTAATTAAAAGCTCTCTAAATCTCGTCTATTTATTAGAACGGGAACGCATGTTACGACAAACAATACCTGTAATGTGTCTAAGCAGCAGTATATAGGCACAGCTAGAACACCCTGACTACAGAACAGTAGACTGTTTGTCAATCACAGAGGCTGTTTCAAAAACTCACAGCATAGTTTCTATCAACATTTTGAGTCGACCAAACATCACCTCGAACACGCTAAAAATAGCAACAGTTAGGTACACCTAGGGATGAAGAAAACGAAGAAGAAGAAGAAGAAGAAGAAGAAGAATCTAGAAGTGTGTCTTGGAGAACTCCCGCAGTCCAGATAAGACTTGATCGACACAAGATTGTTAACTGATATTATGAGGGACTTGCCTTATCCATCCTGTCACATAACATTCCGCACTATTTATATTATAGGAGCTTTTCTTCGTTATAAAGACGTGTGTAGTCATATTATAATATTTGTTGTGTAACATTATTTCGACGTGTAAATTATTAACATTCTAAATAATATCTATTTGAAATCAATAATGACTGAATTATAGATAAAATCAAGGAAATTGAAAGACAATTCGATTTTATTGAGGACAAATTAGGTATAAAAATATGTAATGAGGAAAACGTCGATACGTGTATCGATCTTTACGCTCATTAACGACAAATTGTTTTTTTAAATTGGTTCATTTTATGTGA
Source organism: Vannuccia rotundouncinata (assembly GCA_034780395.1). Lineage (NCBI taxonomy): Eukaryota > Metazoa > Platyhelminthes > Proseriata > Coelogynoporidae > Vannuccia > Vannuccia rotundouncinata. Next base: position 29,819 of record JAUZNC010010473.1, on the reverse strand, counting down.
AATAATAATGCCAATGTTGACAAAAACAGAGCTATCAATAATCTAGAAAATGTTGTTGTGAAATGTTGTTGTTCTGAAAATTACCAACTATAATAGATATAATTTTTTGCATGCAATATATTATTTATATAATCAGAATTATGCATTTTGTGAAGCAATGTTTATTTAAAATTCTATAAATCAATAATAGTTCGAACTTAGAATCTCTCAACAACACGTCATTTTAATGACATTCTAAACGTATTGTTCATTCATTCAAGTAAAATATATAATTTTTATGATTTTACTTTTAGCAGCTCCGTTTTCTTTACTCTGATTATTATAAAATGTTCTTTGACCCAACTGCAGGAGCAATATTTTTACTTTAAAATCGCCATTTTATATGATCCTATTCAGGTACAAAATGTAATGGATACTTTGCTGACGCTTAAAATATGCATAATATATAGCAACTAGCTGTGTTCGAACATAAATCATTTGATTTCCATCGAAATGTGTAATAAAATGTGTCCTAATAATATTTATTTCAACGTATTCATAGTTTTGCCACAATTTATTGAAACAGTTAGACCGAAATATGCCACAATTGTGCCTATATGACCGTACAACTTTAAATTCAAAGAAAACTTGCAATCTCGGGCAAACTGGGACATGGCAATAATACCGGGTGTATCTAGGGAGCGTGCAGTCCTACATAACGGACTCATTAAAACTGGTAATTGGGCTGAATAACAAGAAGGACGCTTCCCAGCTATGCCGAATAACAGTTGTCGGTGAATTGAGATCATTTCTGCTATGTTTGGGATTGGAAAATAATCGAGTAGGCTATGCTAAACTTTTTGTTGCTGAAAATAAACATTTAATAGCAACAGTTGTACCGTTTCAGTCATTATAATACGGTATTCAATTATACCAGTTACATGTTTTACTGACATATGATTGAGATTAAGGACAACTATAAAAATATAAGCAATGCGATTTTATACATAGAATAGATAAACCTTTCGACGAACAAAACGCACAAATATCGATCAAAAACCCACCTTGAGCGACTGATTGCCCGATTTAGTCTCAGTGAAAAAGAGCACCGAATATGGCTGGTCCACAAAAGTCGGTGTGCAATCATTAACATCAGTGACCTTGACGGTGACCTTGGCGTTCGCAAAACGACCCACCCCGTCTCTCAGAAGAACCAACAGGCTTGTTTCGGTGAGCAGTTCCCGGTCCAAAGGTGTCTCCGTTGTCATCACCATCCCTGTCATCGGCTCGATCCGGAGGTAGGGGTTGATGTTTAGTGCGGTGTACTGGTACACGGTCTACAAAGACACACAAGAGGGAAATAGAAGCTGTTCTTCATCATCATTACAAATCAAAATATTGTTAGATAAATTTTAAATTTAAATTTTTCAATAATTTTAATTTTCAATTTTGAATTTCAATTTTTAAATTCATAAATAGCAGCAGACACTATTAACCAATAAGAGGCACTCACGTGTGGCGGACTATTTCTCACTTCAACACGTGCAACGACCTGATTGGCTGGGAGATTCTCAGGTACAGTTGCCAGCACGAGATCATTGACCAATGGGAGCTTTTCTCCGGTGAGACGTTGGCAGAAGATGGTGACATTGGAAGTAGTAGTGAAGGTGCCGTCACTAGCTGACAGGTGAAGAAGAAAGGTCTGGTCCTGCAGGATGTCGGCCTTCTTCACTGTAATTAAACCGGTATTGGGGTCCAGGGCGAAGTGTCCGGCCGAATTCCCATTTGTGATAGTTAGAGATATCTGAAAGATGAACCAAATTAATAAAATAACTAACATGAATAATGAATCAAACTTATTTAATCATTTTACCGAATATTCAATATTAAATTCAAACATTATAATAAATATATCTTATTCTATAATTAGTTAAATCAATTTGTAATCGATTAAATATTCGAATCTAACTGCAAATTTGTATTTAAAATTCAAAATTGATGTAATAAAGATTGATTTATTAATCTCTAAAGTAATTAATATAAATAATTTGTGACTGAGTGAATGTTCATAATATTATAGGAATTTTTACTATACGGATAAATTAATTAATTAAATATTTAATACACGTTAAGTCAAATTTCTATTAAAAGAGAAATATGAACGTTAATAGTCTGGAGGAAGGAAGTAATCTGCATTTAGAAATGTTTCTATTCTAAAGATGTTTTTAATGCGCAGGTTTATTTTATTATTAATCTGTCATTCAATTGTTTTTATGGGAATGTTGCCGATTGCATTCTACGTGAAACATTAGAAAATATCCCTCAAAATTAGTGCACAAACTATTTCATAAAGAAGTTAAACAAATTATTGCCCATCAATATAGATTATCAGGATCAGAGTAATTCCAACAACTCCTGGCTGCTAAATTTATAAATTAAAAGCATATTCTCTCAAACAGATAAATCTACTATAATTTAAAGCCCTCTCACCGTATTATCAAGGTCCGGGTCCGTAGCATTGACACTAATCACTCGCGTCCCCTCCAACGTCGGCAGTATCAAAGTGGCCACATAGAAACCAGCCTCAAACTCCGGCGGACTGTCATTAACATCGGTGATCGTGACGCGAACATACGCGGGCAGTTCCGCCGACAATCGCTCGCCACCGCTATCCTTGACCTCGACTCTCGCCACCACGCTCGCCACCCGCTCGCGGTCCAGCGGACTCGCCACTCGCACCGCCCCGGTGCTCGCGTCCACGGAGAAGTAGTCCCGGGCGGGCCAGGTCTCTATCCGGTAGCGGAGCTGGCTGTTGGCGCCCAGGTCCGGGTCCTCTGCCTTGAGGGTGAGCGGCCAGCCTCTGCTGTCCCGAACCAACGTTCCCACGGGGGCGTCCTCGCTCACCTCTCCCGCGAGTTGTGTCTCCAGGAAGACCGGGTGGTTGTCGTTGACGTCGAGGACGTTGACCCGGAGTGTGGTGCGTGACCGGCGAGGATCCAGGGCCCCGTCAACACCGAAGGTCTCCACCGTCAACTTGAAGAAGTCGCCGTGGACCTCCCGATCGATGTTGGCTCTGGCCACGACGATCCCAGTTGTCGTGGTGACGCCGAACAGGTCGAGCTCGTTGCCCTGGGGCAGGAGACGGTAGTGGACGGGCCCGTCGGACACGGCTTGGAGGCTGGCGACACCGTTGCCGATGGTGGGGTTCTCGTGGATGGAGACCTCGTGGTTGGCGTCCTGGAAGTAAGGCGCCCGGCTGGTGGCCGCGCGGACGTTGATCAAGAGACGGCTGGTGTTGGCGCGGGAGGGTGTTCCCAGGTCGCTGGCTTGGATGGTCAGCTGGAAGACCTTCCCCTCCGAGGAGAGGAGAGAGTTGAGGAGGCGGACAGAGCCGTCCTGCTCGTCCATGGAGAAGAGATGGGCCCAGTTACCTGCGTCACACGAAACAGGGGTTAACAAATGTTGGTCACCCAATGCCAGGTTCACTCGGGGTTTGGAAATGGTCTTGATCCTCCAATTTATGGAGATTATAGAAGGCTTGAACAACATTTTTTATAAATAATCACAAATTAATTTTAATTTCATTGATATCGTAATAAAATTTATCTAGATCGCAAACTTAATTAAATTAAGTCCGAAATGAAAACGGGCAAAAAGAGAAAATGGTGAAATCTTGTTCGGCCCATAATTTTACAAATAGAGCTGAGAAGTGGACCAAATCGGTCAATAATCTTTGCGCAAGTAAGTTCTTTTCATTTTATACATATTATGAGTCTTTATTGTCGTATATGCTATATTTATAACAATATAATTATGTTATTCTAGAGAATTGTTTATTTCAGTCAATTTAATCAGTTTGCTATTGATGTGTCCGTTTTATAAGAAACAATCTTACGCATAAAACGTAGTAAAGTTTGCCAATCTAGAGTTCGTTAATTACGATATCAATGATAACCCCAGGATAAGACCAATTTGTTTTTACAAGACCAATAAATTATATTTGAAATACTGAAATAAGCAGTTAAAAATGTATCGACAGCGAAAGATATCAAGAATAATGTGCATTCAAATTGCCACACTTATTGTAATATAAAAACGATGTCTGCTATAACGTTATAAATATGTTATATTCAATATATCTGCCACATAAAAGTTACAAATACCTAGTTAAAAGAGGCAGGAAATTACAATTTAATTATTGTGAAGCTCAATTATTTAAGCTGTCAATTTAATTAAAATAAAATCACATCCTGCATCGCCTGCAAATGTAATGCAGATGATGTAAACGTATTTTGATATGAAAAAGACGATTTTATCAACAAAAACACATTAAAAATAATCAAAACAAAACATTTTAAAACGCAGATATATCTAACTCCACCAAGCAGTATAAAAAGTCACAGCAAAGACGTTTTTAAGCCAAAAAACGAAAGCCATAAAAAATATATTAAATGAATGATAACTCGGCCAACATAGGATTAATTGTAGAGATATACAGTTATGAATCATACAGTAAGCATAGTATTATAAAGCGTCATCTACTTTGGAAAAAAACTAAAGACAGCCAACAATAAAAGAGAGCTGTTTCTGTGAAAATGTGTTCTATTAAAACGTTTGAAATTTTGTGCAACAGGAGTAGGAGAAAAAGACGATGATTTTGAAAAATATGAACATGTTTCAACGGTGAAAAAATAGAAAGCGAAATTGGTTGATTAGTGAAGAAAGAGATTGTGACAGCTTCTATGATGCTACTTACCAAGAACATACCTACGTCTTGGTGAAAGTTTACAAAAAACACATTCAAACTGTTTTAACGAGAAGTGAAAAAATGAAAGTATTGCATCAGACAAAGAGACCCAAAATACTCAGGCTCCAGTGATTGCATAAGAAATTTAACAGCAGATAGAGGATGGCTGATAGACAGAAAGAATGTCTGGGTGAATTACGTGCCCATTGAAATAATTGACTTGACAGGAAATGACATGTACCGTCGACTACTGACGGACTGGTCGGTTAGATGGAAAAACAAAAAATTAATTACTTGCAAATAGTCTGCGCGTTTTCCTAGTCAATTCGTTAAGAATTTCAAATCTCGAGTCGAAACAGATACACGTTTATGCTAAAGAAATTATTTTGACTTCCTATTACACACGGAGGAACAATAAATTAAAACATTCACCACTCCGGTTGTTCAGCTAAATTAAATTACAATTCAAAGATTTATATAAAAGTATAAACTCTTCTTACAGGATAACTGACTTCTTTTGTATAGCGAACAAATGTGCTTTTGAATTTTTTCTCTCTCTTTAGATCGAGTTAATAAAAGAACATTGTCAGGAAACAATACAAAAGCTAAGGCAAAGAGGCCTACATTACTACCCTATAGAGCTGAACTCCTCAATGAAAATAGGTCGGCACAAAGGCGCTCCTACTTCAAATGACAGCTTGGCTGCAATTTGCCGAGACGGAGAGGCAATTTACTTACTATAGCGGGATTATTATTATTAGTATAAAGATGTGATCAGATGGAAAGTACTCCAGGGATAAGAAAATAGTGAATTATTTATCATAGATAGCTTAAACAGCTGCTTGACTCGCTGTATAGTTAAGTTGAGCGAATAAAAAATATTGGCAGAGAGAGGATAATATATATTCGGAGCTGAAGTACAATGGCATGTTTTTATTTGTTTAATATATTTAGGAAATCCTTCAACATTTCGGAATATTTCTAGTTAATTGTTGGAGCATTAAGCCTGGGATATCAATTTGAGTTTGGTAAACATGGTTAAAAAAGAAAAGTGATTCGATTAAGAGCAGTGATTAACTTTTAAAATAGAAAGCTAGTAGCAGCACAATATTGACCAAATGATCTGTCGGTAATCTAAATAAAGTTCAAATTATGGAAAAATTGAATGTTTCGAGGACAGATTATGAGGACAATATTGTGGCCACTAATAATGATCTTATAAAATGTTCAGCGGATATATGTATATATTTGGAGGAGGGCAGGGCAGGTATAGAATGATGGATCAGTGGATTGGAGTAAAGTGGTCAATCGCAAAGGTCTGAGAGTGTTAAAGAAGTATATGGAAGGGATAGCAAATATTACCCGATTCTTTTGGATGCCAGGAGGAGAATAGGTGGCCTGTAATTATAGAAGGATCATAACACGATACAGACAACAACACCAAACACAAACAAAGTTAAGTAGGTCATTAATATAGGTCATATCAAAAGCTATAGAATAGAATATGAGTAGTGTGTATATCAACACTGCACATAAATAATCGCGAGTCAATATGCACTTTTAGCATTCTTGAGTTTTCAAGGATAACATTTATATAACTCCACTTCCAGGCAAAGCGATAACGATCTGAGTCTGTGGAAATAACTTTGAAATTGTTTTGTAGGGACAGCTGGCCGAAATTCCCGAAGGAGATTGAATTTTGATTAAAAAATTAGTAAACAGTTCCATTAATTACATTTTTAACTTTAATAATTGGCAGCATAGTGAATAAATGATTTTATTAGCAGATATTGTTTGGGTCGTCAAATTGGGAGCCGAATTAATGTTACAATTAAAATAATTCAGAGACGAAATTAAAGCGGAACAACGACAAAAAGACACTTTTGAGTTGTGAATTGAGGACAATAAAGCGACGATTTAACATTTTGAAAGCCTGGATATAGTAAAACTCTGACGATTTACCATCAAGTATTGTGTAGTTGATTTTCCCATTGAGGCCTGGATCTGGATCATAAGCCGGAACTCGGGCCAACACAGAGCCCACAGGACTCGAGCTAAGCGCCACAGCCCGGTACTCAACCTCCACCTTCCTGGCTGCATCACCACGACCCCCGAAATGGTCGGGCTGGGCCTTGTCGGACCACCGACCTCCGTCTGCGGGGCCCTGGGGGACCTGGGCGGCGGCCGAGGGGGGCAGCAAGAATTGGGGAGCGTGCTCGTTGTGGTCCAGCACTCGGATCTCTACGGGGGCGAAGGAGGAGCGCTGGGGAGTGCCGCTGTCCCGAACCTGGACTAGGAGACGGTGCTGGGACAGTCGTTCGTGGTCCAGAGGGTTCGCTACAGACAGGACACCTGAAGACGGTGGAGTGGAAGGTTTAGAGGACATGTGTATCAAGACAATTCGTGTTGATCAGCTAGGGTACAAGTTGCAATGGTTTTGTTGATGAATATGATATATGGAGGTGCGGAGGTGTCTAAAAACCTGGCAAAAACAAGTGCATGTTGTGGTGAACTGTTAAAGTCCACTGTAGAATAAACAATAATCTTAAGAAAATAGACAACAACAGTATAGGTATCCATGGGAGACCGTATTATGGATATTATTACTTGAATAATTCAAAGGTTGTAAAATTACTTCTATGTTATCGTTTAAAAATAATATTGAATTACTATCTCACACGTATTATATTAATATCAAAGAAACATATTGAATGCTAAACCAACATTAAACTTTTTATTTCAAACAAATTTCAATCAATTAATTATTCTGTGAAGCTGCCACTGCACCTATATTGAAAACAAAATATAGAACAATTTTTTAAATAAATGAAACCACATATCCCTCAAAATATTCTGTAACAGGGAAACTTTTTAATCCTCTTAAGACCCATTAATGAATTTGATCTTTCTTCAATATAAGCCGAACGTTTCGGCATAAACTCGACCCCAAACATGCACACCAGATATAAAATTACTCAAACGTAATTATAATGTAGATATACAATAAAAAAAGTTGGTCATGTTTCTATAAGCAAAACTCTTAACAGGCTAGTCTGTATTTTACGGAGGGCATAAGGTCATATAGTATAGCTAAGGATTACTAATCTTGTTATCCTATATATTATGTAATGAGCGAAAAAAGAAACCCCAGTAGTATGCGATTAGCTTTTAACGCGAAGATATCTTCATATGGTTGTAATAATGTCATTAGGGGTAAAATGTTTCATGGTTTATTCCATTGATAACAAATTAAGGTTGAAGTAAAAACTACATATCAAATACTTATTTTAATACCTATTTTAAAATTTTAATTATAATCAATCATTAAGTCTATTATAGTTAATATCTATTTCAAATATGAAGGAAATCAATAATTACGTCTATTTAATATCTATTAATATTAATATCTATTTCAAATATGAAGGAAATCAATAATTCAAAATTCTATACAAAAATGTTGGTGTTTTAATGAAAGCAAGCTAAACAACATTTCGAGTGTATAATTAAATTATGACAAAAAAATAAACGGAGGTCGATTCTATGAGCTTTTGAGAACAGAAAAGAGAGTTTTCAGTCGACTTTACAACAATATACAAACTAAATATCAACTTTTTCCTTTTTATATAACTCATTAAAAGAAGGTGAACAATGTAAATATTCATTCTTTCTAGATTAAATGGTCACATAACAACCGAACCGCCAAGGAGTGAACTTCACGTCTATTGTCCGGTTTTCCCCTCAAATTTATAGAAAGATAAAAAGCAATTTTTTCTTAGAAATAAATTTGAAGTATTCTCATGTTAACAACCGAAAAAAAATAGTTCTAGACGATTTTTGTTAAAAAGTTTACATGCATAATTAATTATCTTCTAATACCTAGATAAAACGAATTGAATTGTAAATGTAAAATGTTGTTCGAATTAAAAATAAGTGAAACGTATTTCAATAATAATTAATTTTACAAGAATAACTAAACTTAAGGTAAGTAATTCAACATTAAGACAATTTATTATTAAATTTGTAAAATAATGTTGTTCTCTAATGGAATACCTATAATATATAATACTACTTTATATATTATTTAAAATAAAAAGACTTCAGCAAATAAGTCGTATTTACAAGTATAGACTTTAAAGATGACTTTATAGTACCACAGAATATAACAGAAAAACATCCCCCATAAATATAGCATTCTGTAAATCACCTGAATTCTTCAGTTATTATAGATATAAAATATCTAGAGTCTGCTTTTATACAAAATAAAAACTTTTCATTATTCAAAATAGGTCACATTAACTTTATTAAGATTTTTACGTTTATCAAGTCATAATTATTTCTCTGTTGATTTTTATTTTTTTGAAAAATGCACAAATCGATAAAAATATAATCAAATTTCTTATCAATTGTGTATAAAACTTTTCTCATTTAAATGAAATACGAAAAAAACAGAACATCTCAAATTATGAGAAAGTGATTTCGTGCTGTTGACTGAACGCAATAATTCAACCATAACTCAAACTTTTGCAATTAAAAAAGTATCTCCGAATTCAAATAAAACGGTTATTAAAATAATAAAGTTGAGGTTATACCATAGCAATCCAAAAGTTAATGGTAGGAAATTAAAATTCCCTGGAATTAAAGTATACATGCTGCAACGGTTTAAACAAACAAAATTGACCCACATTGTTAAACTTGTAGAGTCTATTAAATAATATAGCATTGAGAATTAAAATGTCTAAATTACAATTAAATTGGCTTCGTCCATGGAGACAGAACATCTCCAATGAATTATTAATGTGATAATTATGACAAATTAATACTATTGCCTGCATACGGTTTTCATATGTCTCTCAATGATAATTGCTTATACCATGCACTAGAAGTAGTATTATTAGATGCACTATTACATGGCCAAATAAAGTTCCTACAAAATGTGTAATTTTGGAAGATATAGGAATTTGTTTACATTAGGGTAGGATAATTTATGACTTTTTAAATTGAAAATCTTAATCGCTGTAAAGTATTTCCGCTATAACTGAAATTCAGCGACAACCCTGAGAAAAGCAATTATTATCAATAATTCGAATTCTATATCAATACACAATTACCGATTTTGAAAATGTCAATCCTTAAATCGATTGATGTATCATTCAAAATATCATTGAAATATCAATCTTTAAATCGATTGATGTAAACATTAAAAATATCATTGAAATGTCAATCTTTAAATCGATTGATATAAACATTCAAAAT
>JAUZNC010010473.1:0-19740 GCA_034780395.1 Vannuccia rotundouncinata | reverse complement strand
ATGTCAATCTTTAAATCGATTGATATAAACATTCAAAATATCATTGAAATTAAATCGATTGATATAAACATTCAAAAACCAGTAAATAAAATGTATTGTAAATATTTTAGTCAAATGTCGGTCAACTTTCAGTCAATAGTCTAGATTTTTTCAAGATAAATCGGTTATTTAACAATCCTTTACTATAATATAAATAATTATTGTTCATAATATAGTTTTCACAAAAAACAAAATTATTATGTTAAATCGATTTATGTCGTAAATATTTATATTATTTAATTGATAAAAAGATAAAAGCATTAAACTTATTAGTCAAATCCACCAGACGACAATTTAGCAGAACACCGTTTTATCATTAACGGATAGGAAGAATAACTCCACATTTAAACTAGTCATATAATTGAAGCCTCCATGCCAGCACACTGTCGACTCAATTGAAATAAACTTTCCCTTCCAATAATAAGCCACCCCTCTCAACTATATATAGGATCCTCAAAGTTTGAATATAGTATTGAGTAAGCACGCTAATTAAGTTAAGTTACTAAAAGGTAACATGAAAGGGAATCCTCCTTATACCTAAGTACGTAATACACATCAGTTTTGATCGCAGGATTTTACCAACAGCCCAGTGTGCACCATCAAAGCTAGTTTTTAATTACACTAACGATGCCGAAGCTAGACTGTTTTATTATTACCTCGGGGTCAGTATATATCGTAAGTATGCTGGTCTCCATAAAGAGACCACGGAACAAGCAATGCATACACCTTGAATTAATAAATGACATCACGAATGGATGACGTAACGTCAGGGATAAATAATAATAGGTTCATATTCTACCTACCTCATCTACTTAGAGGTCTATGTAGAGAATCCCTCTGAGGGGTAATTACTGTAGTCTTGTTTAACGGGAAAGTTATACTTTGTAGCAAACCGAGCCGACGATCCGAAATAATTCCAGAAGAATTTCCACATTAGAAGGTGGAGTTATAATGGAAATAGAGGGCGGGGAATATCGACAATTGAATTTATGACTCAGCGATACCTATTCCTTCTTATTTTAGTGTAATTAATACATTTTGACATAACTTGAGTGTGGTATATTGTAGACATATCATAAAGCGTAGCCAAAATAGCTGTTATTGGAAGTTATAAAAATGCCATCAATGAGGCAGAGAATGGAGCAAATATTTTAGGTTAATCATTAAGACTGCAGATTAATAACTCATTAGCAACTTTATATTATTTATTTTTATTCTAAAAAAAAACTGTCCAAATTGACAAGCAGCCATTATAAGCTATAAATCTAGATAACTGTTAGTAAATCAAACAAAAATTGTCAAAATGCCTCAAGTATTGCATCATAGATATTCTATATAAAACGCATAGAATTGAAATATGGTGTTTTACAAAATATTCGAAAAAATCAATACCTAGCTTCTTAAATATTATAATTTAATTTAATTTAATAATTCAAAATCATGATTTTAAATAATTATTTATCTTTTATTTGCGCCTTTCTATAAGTATAACTTTTACTATTTCCAAGAAATAAGAAAATAAGATTTAAATTAAATTTAAATTTAATTTAAATAAAAGGGTTATAGATTCTTGAAGATTATTCACCAATTATTTCTTATGAAATGTGTACATAACAAATGTTGAATGAGAGAATAGGTTTTAAGGATAGAAATATAATATACAATATAAAAGGCCTCATCAAAAGGCCTGTTGACATCAGAGGTTGGAAACAAGAGTATATTTTTTTAATGAGGCCAGCTTATTTAAAATTATTGCATATGTTTAATCGAACTCATTAATAGCAGATTAATATACGATAATTCAATTATACGATATTTTCTAATTTGTGAACAAGTATGTACTAAAAATTTAACTTAATTTCTAATTAACTAGCAGTGAAACAAGATCTTTACATTTAAAAGATTTACAAATGATTTGTAACACTTCATAAACTGCACTTTTTATTGGAGTATTTTCCGAGAATTATTTCCTACTTAAAATGCACTAAACGGTAATAAAAGTATTCCATGCAAAAAAATTAATTCGCATTTTATTGTGGCACCTGTTTTATCATCAAGATGAAACAACCTCTGAGATTCCTTCTGGCTGGAAGCGACAATGGAGTAGAACAGTTGGTCCTGGGAGCCATGAGGGTCGTGGGCTGATAACCGGAACACCTGGTGACCTTTGAAAGCAGATTCGGAGATCTCAGCAAAGTAGGACTTCTCAGAGAATATCGGGGCCCACACGTTCAGTTCTTCCACCGTTACTGATATCTGTGAGAGTGAAGAATAGGGTATTAAATGAAACCAAATCTATTGTCAAGAATAAGTAAATAAATGGTTTAAAATAAATATTGATTTGTAATAGTTAAATATCAATATTTTTGAATTTTAAAAACATTTCTATGAATGTTTATCTAATATCGAATATTTGGAAAAATATTCAACATACCTTTTGCTTTTATAAAATATTTAAAGGTTAGCCAAGATTAGCCACTTGTTGATTGTAAATTTGATATTTATGCAGAATATAAATTAATTTCATAAAAATATGAAAATACGTGACTTTAAATAATTAAACAATTCTGATTATAAATACAGAAAATTGTTGCAAATAATAATTTTTTCAAAGTACAAAGCTTCTGAAGTATAGTTATGCAAATTAATGTTAATGTGTGGTGTTTGAAAATAATCTACAAATCAATACTGGATAAATAGATTATGAAGAAAATACCAAAAATATTTCAAAGGATAACTAATATACAACTGGGCAATCTGTTTTATCTTAATTGTTAACTCCGAGGAAATTAAAAAACACTCTTCTATAATATTACTTTCTAAACTATGTATCGGTCCTCCATTCTTTCACTAATTTTATATTTGTTAGATTATAAAGAAACGTCTATAGATATACGAACGTTTCTATTGTAATCTGTATCGTAGTTTACATCATTTTATCCTCCTACCCTACATCGAACCTTAAACTATAAATGGGACTCTTAAATATTCCTAGTTCTAAAATTATGGTCAATTATTTACAGAAATACTTATAGAACCCTTTTATAGATCCCATTTAACGATTGAACATTTAGTCTCCAATGATACTACTAGTTAATTCAAACCAAAATTGAGTTTATAAATATCAGTGAACAATTCTAGTTTTACAGCAACTTTATAGCCAAAAGGCGTCTACAAATTGGTTGGGTTAAACAAACGTTATAAAATAAAAGAAATATTTTGAACTTTGAAATAAAATACCATGATCAATAAATTAATAAAAAAGTGACAATAATTATAAAAAAATGATTAAAGATGGTGTTTTATTATTTATTTTTATACGAAAATTGGGCTATATCTGGTATTTCGGTGGAGTATTCATAAACTTGGGGTAATCTAATCTTTCTACAATTATCAAATGGAAGGAAGTATGAAGAGAACATCTGAAAAGTATTAATTATGGCTTATATGATTACATATAAGCAGTTTTAATACACACAAAATACGCCTCCGCTAAATATAAAATGCAAAATGACTCAAAATCAATAGCGGATTACTTCTTAATAATATAAATGGCATCCCCTAAACACGCTAAACACGATAAATTCAGCATGTGTTCAAGATTTTTTCGGGATAACTTAAATGAAAAAATCATCAATGAATGAATAAATGAATGAATGAAAGCTTTCCCTACGCCGGTCGGAACAGTTGGGGTTACAAACGTCCTCATTCACTAGCGACCGTTAGTTACCGTGTGTAATACATCACCTTTAGATCATCGCTTGATTTATAAGCAACAGTTACCAAATTAGACGAAAGATGAATCTCTCCTCTTGGCCAAACTACAATTTATAACTCAATCAACTCCCCTGAGAAAAGATGTTCCCCAAGCAGGGTCATTAGCGAGGTGTTACCCACATTCGACCTTCCCAGCAAGAATGTTTAATCAACTTCAAGAGAAGGGTCAGTATTCAGTTTTGGTCTACATGTAGGCAAACACCCAGCCAACGTCAACTCCTATAAGAATCCGCACAATCGCTCAGTACTGTCTGTACCTGTATACAACATCCACTGGTGTTTTCTCACTGCATAAAGTGACTCACATACATCGAAAGTGACATGCTAGCTGGCGGACGCTAATTTAGAAATCTGGTTATAATATACCGATGATAATCGAGACACTAAGCTTAACATAATCTAAACATTTGAACGTCGACAGCATTATAAAATGCAGATGTTTTTAACTATTGGATATCAGAAATGATTTTAATAAATCCTGCTCAATGCCAAACAGAAGAGATATTAATTAGTAACGATCTTTAGAATAATCCCTTGCCTGGAGAGGATAATTGCTAACAATACATTCACCCAAAGAAGCTGGAATGGAGTTGACTCATGAATCACGACAACCCTGCAGTATGATCACCGTTTTTATTTCGCGCTGCCAGTGAGTAAACACACGATTTTTGCTGTCCATTCTTCCCCAGCTAGGATAATAATAACATCAACAGGCTTCGAGGACGGGAGAAAGCTGTGTGTATATTAATCCTCCCAAAACACTCGGAAATAGACAAATAAATCGACAATTAAAATTGTCAATAAATCGCACATATCAGACATGAATTATTATATCTGAGCTCTATATTTCCCCCAAACATTGAAAAATGAGTATCTTAAAAAAAGCTCTCTGATTGCATAAACCGAAATTATCAGCTGACAATATAACAAACTATTGAATTATACAATTGAGTGAATCACGTCCAACGACAACTCACCTCCAAGACTATATTATAAGACATCCAAAAGAGGCCGTAAAGTTGACCGTTCTTCATTTCGCTTTACAATAAATTTAATGACCTCCAAGTTTGATTACCATGGCGACCTCAGCGTGTGTAACAAGTACCGTCTCCTATATATGATCAAATATGACGGTTGTTGCACGACGGTTATAAAAATTGGAAACACTCGAGCGATTTATGACCGGAAAACAATGCTTCAGCAGATATACAATTAGCACAAGAATCATAAAAATAACAAAATATAAATGATTCATCTTAAACTCCATATATCTTCCAGTTGGCGTCGTAATATTGAGTCCACAGAAAACTGGGCTTTGTTAGTTTTTGGCGTTTTGACAATTGGGACAGCAGAATATGAAGTCAACCATTTTTGGTGACTAATAAGACTTTCACGTTTCCAAGTTATTTAGGAAACAATAAACGCTTATTGAACTCGAAATGTCTCCACAGCTCGTGAGAATTTATAAAGTGGCTAATAAAAGATAGTTGTAAGAATCTAAATTAGCGTTTGTTTGAATTGAATGTTTCAATAATTTGAAGTAGGTCATGACCAGTTTTATATCATTCAAACAATATTTTAATTAATATTGATACTATCATTTAAATCAATCATACAGTGACAGACCGGCAGTCACTCACACAATAAAAATTGTGTAACATCCAGGTTATTAATCTGATCTAAGAAATGACATCACTTATGAACACCACATGTCAAACAGTATCTCGACTATATATAATGACAAGATAAACTTTTCTCTTGAAGCTATTAATAATAATCTGCAGCATAGATCTTCCTGCTTTGAGCGGAAATCTTGGATCAACTCACGCAAGAGAACACTGGGGTCATGTCAACAGAGAACAATCCAAAGTTGGCCTCCTTATGTCTCAGTTAACCGTGTCCAAAGAGTGATTTATCGGGGAAACTTTTCGATAAAAACTATCGGCAAACTCACTTAGTTTTTTTAAAAAAGAACGAAATATCTAAATTAAACATTAGAATTATTAGAATTTAAACAATTCTTTTATAAGAGTAAAGTACAAAATGTAAAAAAAACATTCCCGTTATGTTTCACTATTTTCAGAATAATTTTTATGTATTTAAGTGATTATTAAACTTATAAAACCTTTATGAAAAGGTTCCTATAATTTTATTACTATAATTATACTATTAATAAAACGATGCATTTATGTATAATACATTCGATATATGGAGGGTTTCATAGGTTGAAGACGAAAGCAATTCCTATTAAATGTCAGTGTAGATAAGCAGTAGGACACTTTTAGAACATGATAGGATTTGGAATTCCTGTCAACCAACTGTGCTGGAAAAACACAAACTTGTAAAATCGGTAAATTGCCCACTTCTATGTTGTTTTTGTGTATCGCCTGGTTAATTCGTAAGTAATAATTCGGACGCATACGACACTATAACTCGGCTCTACAGGGATAAAACAGGGTGTTGGAACACGCCATGTTGGACATAAGTCTGAGAGGACATGCTTGTTAGAGTCTGGATTTTAAATTTAGATCACATATGTTGACAAAAGATCACGGGGGATATTTTAGACTGTGATTTGACATTATTATTTAATCCTTATATATTAAGTTTTTAGTAAGAATCTCAGTTGTGTTAAATTCAATTAATTCATTGATAATTTTAGTCAAACCATCAACATTAAACAAAAGAAGTATAAGACTTTATTCGAGAACGTTGATGATCATTAAACAAAACTTGGGAATACCATATAAAATTATCTACATGGGACAGATCACAAAGCAACAAAAAAACTGTAGCTATACACGCCTTAGAGCAGTCTCCTCGCAGACGACGAGAAATCTAGGGGGCACAACTTCCTCTTAATCATAAGCGGGTTTTTCGGGCTCACTTAATTGTGTCATAAAGATGATAAATCCCCTTAAACACACGAGCACAGGCATACTTATCTCCCAATAGAGGGAGAGTTGTAGAACTTTCCACAGTAGGTATATTATATTGCGAACTTCAGCAGACTCGAAAGTCGGGTGTCATGATCCTATATACACAGTCAGTGCCGGGTCTGAGTTCCAAAATTATCGCAATAAATTGCGATTAGGATCGCAGACGTAGGGGGTATTACTCATAGTTTAGTGTTCATCGGGACTCTTGGGGAACAATCTGGCTTCTTGTTTATTGGGAAATTGAGATATCTACTCTATATAGGCCAACGTCGGTTCGACTGTCATAAATCAGTTCAAATCATGAGCCTCCAATTTTTATTATTTTTTCGAAATTTTGGACGCTTTTTATGGCTGAATTGAATTGCTAGTAAAAAAGATGATTACCACCCTCTCGAAATGTCATTTGTGGATGACACCGCAAATATTTGAAATATTTATCAAAAGCTTTTGAACGAATATCTGAGGGTAGGATATAAGTGTCCCCCAAACTCCTCGACTACACACAACCTCTGACAGTTCAAGGACTCTCGAGACAACCAACGAGGGACAGCCGCTTAACAGAGGGAGCGATGGAGTCATTGAACCAACAGAAGGAATTTGACCGGTCACCAAGATCAAGCGGTGGGGTATGCTCTCCTTATATACCATCTCTCTCTCTCTCTCATTCTCAAAGACTTTTCATCCCCTTAACGACTTAATTAATATGGCGAACAACTTACACACAAAGCCAGTCTGAAACAAGCGATGAGTAAGACATAGCGGCCAACGACCACCAAATTCGGCGACGCTTTCTATTTAATTCGTTTTTCTTCTTTGCTAATTTTAACTAACAGACACACTTCCTTCACCCTGTTTTTTCTTCATCTGAAGGCTCAAACAAGATTTAAAATAGATCAGGCAAAGAATATATCCATTGAAATGATTACGTAAGAGTACCGGGTCTAGCCAAGACTGACTGGACTGTGTTATTCTTTAAAAAATGAGATGAGAGCCATGGATTTGAGTGTTAAGTCGGTGGGTGTGGATTTCGACGCTACTCCAGTTGGCTAGAAACAGTGGCACTCAACTTAGTGCACTAATGTGAGATAATATGCCAGGATGACGGGGGCTGTATCATAAATTTCAGTTGCAAAGACGAAATACGGCGCCACGTCGCCAAAAGTCAGGCTTGAACACAACGACAAATCGCCGAATACTTATGGAATCAACTTTATACCAAATATTGTCGATACTTATAATATAATAAACGGCCTTATAAATGACATTGACCTCCTTTTGTCTGACCGCATTAAAACCGCCTGTCTAATATCACTGTCAGTATTTCAATATATACGGGACACAAACGGGAACATATAAATGATACTATTGAGCCTTTGAGACGAGCTAGGGAAGACTAAGAGGGGCTGATAGAGATTGAGCATGAGCGGAAGACGTCTGGGTCCGACCGGGAAACAAGTCAAGATGGACAGTTTTGATTAAATAAATGCATCTTCTTCAATTCTAAAGTTGAGATGTATAATATGGGAGTTGAAAGAGAACCATTTAGGCTGTCTGATGACTTATTTAATAAGGAAGAAGAACAATATATGGAAGAATTTAAGAAATATTTATTCCTTATTTTCATGACTCTTTATGTGGTTCAAATGAGAAATAAAATATAAGTTAGAAAGAAGATGGCAAACGAAATATATTTATGAAATGAAAAATCAAACAACAAAATACATTTTAATTAAATTACAAAATTTTCTGACTGTTTAGAAGATAAAACTCCAATAAAATAAGCGGACAACAGATGTTTCCACCCACTCATATAGATATTATTCCCAGACGAAACTGAAACCAATGCTATCCATTTCCCTTTGTTTAAATATAATATAATCGATATTTATTACCAAGACAACACACTAAATTCTAAGCAGAATTCGATAATAATTAATGAAGATATAACTTTATTCCGAATCAAAGAGTTGGAACAATTGCGTTCGGGTTGGGTAAATATTACTCAATTCAGAGAATATGTAATAAAATCTGAATTAACAATTTTAATCATAATTTCTCCTACTGCACCCTATAATATCATAAACCTGAGAATAAATAATGACTTAATCTACGATTTTAAAGTTACAATTTGGCTGAAAAGTTTCCTTTTTCTCTTTAGCGAAAGAAAGTATAATACCAGCTGAAATATTATATTGAAATCCACAACCGAATTCCTTTATTATTTTCATATAGCGATAAATCAAACCAGAATCTACTTAACCAAACGAAAATGAAATCTCTTAAACGTCAAAAGCAATATAGACCAGCAATCTATTTACCAAGAAAATATAATTTAACGCCAGCTTAATTTTCCACCTTTTTCGTTTTTTTTTCTAATACATTCTGACCTTAAAATCCTATCAGAAAGGGATATAATCAAAAGTTTTGCATTGAAATAATATAACTATAACATCAACCCAAAGGGCGATAAAAAGAATTAATTTTTCTTACGCGCCTTCTATTAATATTTCAAATAATTGGAAGTATATTAAATGTCTAAACAGTACGATGTTTGTCTTGGGGAAGCCAACTTTTCGGTAATCCAACTATAATGTATCACTATGCGATATTAATTCAAAATATGGACTGAAGCCAACTTTTTTCAATCCACTATATTCGTATTATAAATATAATATGTTATGTATAAAATCTACACATATTTATGGCCCCTTAGAGATTATATTGTTATAAAAAAGATGATTAATTCAGAATCCTTCTTGATTTGGCTGGACAAACTGTCTGGTTCAGAATTTTCGAGGTCAGAGTGATCCACAACTCATAGGCTTTCCTTTATTATACACTAATTGCTGCTTATAGTAAATATATACGAAATAACTAAACCTGTCTGACTACAAAGCTAGAAACAGAACAGTCATTATCAGCGAACATCAAGATAGACCTGGAATGCCAGCCAAAAGATTATAAGACACTCTGACTGGTGCCAAAACTCCATTTGAAGAACCCAACTGTAGCGCGGGAAAAATAATACTAATAGGTACTGATATTGTAATAAATAGTTTGCAGATAATATAAATAATAAAGAGTGGAATATATTTTGTTTGTAAAATTATAAAATGTCAACTGCGATTATGAACTATAATTCCATAAATAAGCATTAAAGCGTTATCTAAAAAAATTAAAACTAGTTTAAAAGTAGACTTAAAACATAAATATTTGCACGAAAAAATGTTGCTAACTTAAGAAGTCCTTTAGATGTTGAAATATTTAGTTAAAACAATTTCAATAAATTTTAAACTGTTTATATTAAAAACCATTTTAAAATATAGCTTTAGATTAACTTCAAATAAACATTAAATTAAAATAACGATAATTTAAAAATCTTATGAATGTCCAAAAAAGCAAATATTTTGCAATAGCGTTCATAATATAATACTAACAATGATGAATGAAGTATATTACCTGGTGTGTCAATAACTGTGCTCCATTTGTGATAGTCAGTTGAAGGGTGTAGTGTGCCCTCTCTGTGTAGTAGAGAGGTTGGGCCAGATAGAGAAAGACATCAGATGAGTCTGTCTGGTCCACCTCAAAGGGGTCTCCGCCTGTTACAGAAAATTAATGAGAATCTCTTATTACTTTTTGTTATCATTTATGTAAAAAATAACATTATCAACTATAAAAATCTTGAACTCAGTTATAAATTAAAATATAGGTATAATATAGATTGCAATGGGAAACTATTTCATTAAAATGTAAATCAATATTATTTAATTGAAGAAAATTTTGAAATTCAAAATAATAACATTTACGATCGATATCTAATCAGAAAATATAAATTATAACCATTTTAAAGTATCCATATCTCATGCGTAAATCAATAAATTATCATATCTATACTCACTATCCACAAAATATCTATTAATTAAATATAATTTTAAATTCCATGGACTCGCATATATGCCATTTTTGGCAGTCTAAATTTGATTCGTGTTACTAGGATAGAATATTTAATACATAGAATATTTAATTTGAGTGATATTTTCATGACCGTCTTTTATGCCCCAGTTAAAAGTTCGTCTCTTGTCTCTTTGAGAGACTTTTCGCGCACTTTACGTAAATATTGGAAGCTGAAACCCGATCGTATTGTTCGGTGACCATCCATAAAAGAAGCAATCGATCACGGCTCAAAAGCGTTCTCCTTTTTCGGATAAAATTTATTAAACCGATGCCATTTTAACACAATCACGTTGACAAAGGAAACAACAAAAACAATATATTGAATCGATAATTGAAAAAAAATGTATCAATACTTTATTAAATAGATAATTCTTTCGTTAAAAAGAATGATAAACACTATTTCATGAATATAATATAGAAGAAGTGGACAATTTAGGATCAGGAGGGATAGCCGATGAACCATTAAACAAGCCCTGCACTTCAACGTTCCACATCTCATCATGACAATCTAACCATCAAGAGGAAATCTTGAGGAATCAACTGTCCAAGACGTTAATGCGGAGTCAGAGGGGAGGGACCGATTCTTTAGTTTTCTCTCCAAAAAATAGTTCAACTGTTAATAATTAATTCGGAACGAATTTCTATATCAATGTTGCATTTGGATTAATTTAGTAAAACCGCGAAAAAGTAGCACAGCATTTTTGTTTTAATTTCAATTTTCACATCATTAATAGTTACACTGTATCATTAATCGGTAATAATCTATAGCAATACCAAACCCATCCTAGATAAGATTCCTCCCTGTTCCATTATAAAGTAATACTCTAGTTAGAACTGGACTGAAATCTAGACAAAACCGTATATGCAATACTAGAAGCTGTACGTATCGTTGACTTAAAAACGTGTACATTTACTCTAATTAATCTCTTTCGAACTAGAGTTAGGGGAGAGACCAATCTGGATCCAGATGTGTGTCAAGTCTAAAACTGTAGATTTGGGAATATTGGACATTCAAGATGTTCCGTTCCTTCTGTGAAGGCAGATGGACATTTCGATGAGAGATGTCTTATTTTAAATCGTTCATGTTTTAGTATATTTCTATAATCGATGAACAATTTTAGTGGAAAGGTGTTATCCTGTGACTATTTGAGGTGAATATATGCCTATATATTAATAAAATGGAATAAAACAAACGAGAAATAGTACTTGCCCACACCCACATTCCTCGATTTATCATACTCTAATAGTTTAATAATAGCATCTAACAATTAATGAATATACAAAGATAATTAGCCTTGTGATGTTGACTCTGAACAACCACTTTTCCATATAAATATAATTAATTTTAATCACGACAATAAAACATGCTCACGATATTTCCGCATTTATACAGGTCAGGTCGTAACGATTTGTGTGGATAATTTTAATCCAGGGTAAACAATTTCGGTAAGGAGATGTGTTTATTCCATAATAATAATATACAGTCAAACCTTAGTCAGAAAATATTTTAATCATATGTTAATAAATATACAAATAATAGACAGTAACTAAAGAAAGCAATTATTAATCGATTGATATTAGCCAAGAATATTGTCTAATTTGGTCAAAGCAAAATAATAGCGGAAGGCAGTCATCAATCGCTTAACTAAAGCACTTAATTAGCCAATATTTTACAGCGAGATTTTAAGGACTTTACAAGGAGTATGGAGGAGTAAGATGTATAATAGGTAGCCCCAGAACTAATCATTAGCCATCACACATGGAGACACGTATATATTATGGACCTCTCCAAACCACTTATATGGAAGGACTGAAGGCCCCGAAGCTGTGTGAAGTGACTCAATGTTTCTGAAGAGTTAGAGACAGTCTTCGCCACATCATGGGTCGTGTATGACGTAATCATGGACACAGCTATAGCGTTAGATATACTTGCTAACATGTGTGTTGCTTTTTAAAAGAATCTGCCAGGTATCATTTTCTAGCTAGTCATAATAATAAGTAACACAAGGCTGCCTACAACTGTACTAATAAATCTTCCACTAACTATTGATAATGTTAAAACGAAAACAAAATGAAAATAAATATTTAGTGGCGTTCAAGAGCTACTTTCTTAGAATCATGGAAGATGCTGAAATTTTTCAAATGTCATAATATTTATATTACAGAATTTTTTGTAGAATTTGTAAGAATTCGTGTGTGTTTAGAAATATGAAATAATATTAATTAGTTAAATAATACTGAAAATTTATTGAAAATTACCTTAAAAATGTCATAAATATTCAGTATTAAATAGATAATATAATTCGTGAGAATCAAAATTTAATAGTCCATTTATAATCCAATTATGACCCCCCTAGGTGACAACGATGAAGTGTCCATTAAAGGACGAATTGGCTAGAATCTATATCTGTCGGCGGTTGGTTAATAATTCAATCAAAGGAAATCGGTTCTGATTAACTCAGACTTAAAGCAACCTTTATGTTAATGAGGCGAATAATGGCTACCACCTCATTTCAAATAAACACACCTTCTGTATGTAATATTAATAAAGTAATTTGACAATAGCCCTGTACAACGTGTAATGTTGATATACGGCTGTCAAGTGGTTAAAGCCAGTCGTAATGTAGCCATTAGGCATATTATAAAGGACTATTACCGGCAATGAGTTACGGTAGTTATTTATAATTATATTGTACTGGTACTTGAGTGGTGAAACCAGTGCCATATATCCTGCTAAATTACTCATAAAAGTTAAATGACAATGCCACAATCAATAGGTACCTACTGCAAGTGTTCATCCACTGTTTAAATGGGTCTAAAAGAAACTGATAAATTAAAATTTTATAATTAAAAAGATAATTCTAAATAATTATTTTCGCTAAAATTATTAAAATTTTATAATAATAATAACTAATTATAGTTCCCTTAAATCATTACAAATTATATCCGGTCTAGTTGAATGGAATGTATATAAACAAATTAAAATAAACTGAATGACTACCTATAAGATATTCCTATACATCCATACCACTATAAATTAAAATAATCGATATTGACAACACATTGTGACCATGAAAAGAAAGAAATTGTCGACTAACAGAATTTAAAATAATTATCATATTTTAAATTTTATTTCACTATAACAATTTCAAAAATATTGATTTTTTTATTAAATTTAATTTATCGGAAAAGTCATAGAAATATACGATAATCTAATGATAGATAGACAATAATTCTTTTATATAACCTTTGATTTAAAGAAACAGCAATTGTCTAATCACAATTGACTTTTAAGAAAAGAACATTAAATGGGATTAATATTATTACCGATAAGACAGGTTATAAGGTAAAACGGTTAAAACTATATTAGAGGATTCCTTATTATAGAGATTAAATTACACGATTTCAGAGGATTATCTATTATCATTAATAGTAACCGAGCTCGCAATGAAGGTAGCTAATACATAAAACAGTGTACAAGATATTAATATATCATTCTATGTAAGCTCCTCACAAAATATGCTAATGACCTTGAAATATTATGATATGTGGAAGGTCAGTATGTTTATAAATAAATCATGTTAACCCAGAGAAATCCTCCCGTAGCAAGGTATGACATTTATAAGATCGGGAGTTAAAATGAAAACCATCTATTTTTATCAATTATGACATTAACGGAATTATTATAACAAGGTTAGCATTGATATCTACCATCTCTCCACAAATTAACCAATATTTTAGTAGTAATCCAGAATTTCATTAGGATATCTATGATACTATACCTTAGAACTTATCACATTATTATTATTATAGAGGTGTGTTATTAAAATTACATAAATCAATATAACTGTTAGACTAATATTATTATTATTTTACTTCTACATATATGACATAAATCCTGTCATTTTATTTTGATTAAAACCTTCGACTCACAATACAGAGTAACCAAATCATAGCATTTCGTATCCACATGGTAGATTTACTCTCCCTTATAACGGTGATTGTAAAGTTTATAGCCTGGACTGATCCGTCTAAGCCAGGGAGTTAGTGAGACAGTACGGGCGAAAGGTAAATAGCTTTTGATCTCACCGAAAAAAACCTTCCACCATATTATTGAGGTAACACTAAAGTTTAAATAAAATAAAGTCCCAATGGATCTATAGGTGTGTTTCAACGATAGACATTATATATCTATACTTTTAATGCAGTTTTAATGTAATGTCTATGGTTTCAAACATATATATTATGAACTAATGTACCTTGAGAATGTTGTTAAAGCCAGGGCATATATTATTATTATCGATATCGGATCAATTCAGAACTGTTCAAACACTTAACGGATTATATACTTGAGTTGGAAATATTTTATTGAAATGAAATATTACGCAACTACAGAAATAAATATCATACAATGAAGACTTTATAAATATTAAATATTGTGAAAAACTTTTATATGTTACGATTTATAAAGAAAAATTGTAAAGAAAATTATTTTATTATTACAAAAGAATCAAAAATATATCAGCAGGGGGGACTTTATCCAAAAAATGTCATAAAATTAAAATATGATTATTGCGACTTGGATAATAAATCAATAAAATGATTTTTTTAATGTTTTGAAGTGGATCACAAAATTCCCATATTTAAATCGGTTGAAACAGATACATGCTTATTTGGTTAAATATAAATTAACGCTCCAAATGTGTATCGAAAGGAAAGGTCTTTCAGATAGTTAATAACATACGAAAAGAATTTATGCAGACCAGAACCGCGTGGAACTAAGGCACACTCTTCCCTAATTAGTTGACATTTCCCATGTTTTCCACTGATTTTCATTCTATTACTGGTTTTTTAAGCTTCCAAATAAGATTGATCAGGTGGAGTTCAACTAATATACTTAGTACAAAAATATCTATTATAATTTTTTTAAATAAAATTTTACAAAATCATCATAGGTACATCATGAATAGAAAGATAAAACTATAATAAACTAGGCAAATTTACAACTTTCGAAATATGGATCGATTCTACAGCGGTCAAAGTATAAAAAATTGGATTTCAAAATTTACTGAAAATTTCGGAAAATGAAAAACTTATTATTTTTTAATAGAATTATAAACTATTTATACTATATTATTCTTTTTTCATAGAATTTGTTTTTTATCTCAGTCTATGAAAAAATTAAAAACCTCTAGAGATTAAAATAATTAAAATCTATGAATTTTTTAGATTTTTAAAATCAAATTTAAATTTAGACTCCAAATAAAGTATAATAATTTTATTCAAAGAATTCTTGTGGTATACGATATTTTATAACAACTCATAAACATAAATATTCAACTCACTTCATATCAACCCATGACTTGATGAATAAATAAATCGATTTCAAAAATATAATATAGAAAGTGACAACTTAAAATTTTTTAATAAAGTTTAAAATTCTTCAACCGTATTCATGAATATGTATGTTGCCATATGTATAATTGTGAATGTGTATGCATGGTGTGAGCTAGTGTAATGTAATGTATATGGTTGCCAATTGATAATAAAATCAATAACTGAAATCATGTCGTAGTTCTACATACATTTATCTATGCGGTTTAAATATTGTCAAATTTTAAATTCTCGATGACTCATTTACGGAATTCTTTTGTCTAAAAGCGCTATTAGATGAGATATTATTATGATCATATCTATTTTCTGGGTTATTGCCGAGTTAACAAAAGTTATTATTCGCTGGTCTATCAGATCATTATAATTATGCTGTTGAGTTTATCCTAGAAAGAGATCGATAAAAGAATAAAAAATTGACGACTTTAACCTTCGAATATTTATTTACCTAGTTGCTCGACAACAGTCCTACTCCTGATAATATAGGTCCCATTGTAAAATTCGTGCCGTGTGAAAAGCGAATAAAACAAATGTGTCTGTTTGATTTGGTCTATAGCTAATTGCGAAACATTATAACTATCGACGACATGTTTACACCCTTTCTATTTTGAATTAAACTAAAATAGATTAACACTAAATAATTCAGTTTCCGAGTTCAACTGTCGACTAGGTCCTATAATATTGTATAGATCATGTTTAAATATAATCCGTAACAGTATCATTAGAAGCTGCATAGCTGTTAGTTTTTATAGCTATTAGTTTTATATAACACTAGATTAATTCAGGAAAACAGCGGAAAAAATTGAAGCAGAGTGTCACAAATTCTAATCGATTATTTATTTGATTATTATCAGATTATCATACAATTTAAGGGTGTCAATATTTGAGAAATGTAGATTTACTAAATATATAAGGCAGTGGAGAATTGGTTGGCTTCGTCGACTTTTTTATCATGAGTGGAAATTCTAGAACTCAGTCAGTGTTGCTGGGTTTATATTATCTGCAACGGTCAATTTGAGAAGCCGCAAAAGGACTGGAATTTAGCGGACTGACTAAGAAAATACACGTGGGACCGATTCTTCAAGTTCCACTGCAGACTTCCTTCTTTCCGTGTACTATGCAACAGAGGGGGTAGCAAACAGTGGTTCGTTCCAACCCAGCTGAATATTCCTTCCTGCGGTTATTGCAGATTTCGAGGTCTCAGAAGCAAACAAATGCGGAAACTTGTAAAGATAATTGTATTTATGACTGAGAAAGACCAAGCGCAGCCACAAGTGATGAATTTTAAAGAGACAACGACACTCCAGAGTATATAGCTGTATTATATGATCGAGATTTTGAGCAGAATTCACGTTGCTGGAGAGGAAAAAGAGTCACCCGGCAGGGTGGAAATTCAATTTGATGTTATTTTTATCTCAGACTGGTATATTGTATCATCTTCATCGTTATATCATAAACTGTTTAAGTTGGTGGCGTTGTTTGAGGACATGGAAATAAAAAGTTTCAGAAATATTTCCGATCGAAAGATTTCCGTATAAACTGCCGAAAATAATGAATTTACTACTGACATTTTTGAATCAACCTTTTTTGATGACTTCAACAACACTAACCACACATTTGAATTGAGTCGAGATTGTGAAATATTATAATTTTACCTACATTAAGTTCCGATATAAGGTGCAATCTTTCTCACGCTGGTAGACAGCAAACATTATTCCACAACTAGAATTTGCGTACAGTGTGTATTTGTAGCGATTTTTAAAGTGTAAGTCAAGTCATTTTAAAATATTGGTGAGTGTATACTTTGTTATACTTGCGGGGGAGTGCAGTGAAGAGATCGAATTGTGGAGCACTGATAAACCATTCATGTTCGAAGATAATGAAATATGTAATAAAATGCATTGATCGACGGCTTATGTGACTTCAAAGTAAGAAATAGTAGCCGAAGCTGATACACCGATAGAGAACACCTTCACTATACACAACTTTAAAATCTAGTATACGAGATTAAATTCGAAATTAAATGAACACATTTTAGAGGAGATGGAACTGCTCTTACAAATTTACGCCAATAGAAAACATATGTCAACTTCGAACAGTACTATTTTAAATAGTATATCATAATAATAAGTATATATTATTATAAAAAAACAAAATACCCATGAAAACGATTTTCAAATTTTAATCAGCGTAATTATATATTTTCCCACTCTAACTTAATTAAAACTATAAGGTCGAAAGATAATGTTTTCAAATAAATATTAAAATCTTTCATTAATACTCCATTCTACAAGAGACGATAAAAATCGATAAAAACCAATTAATTTTATTAGAAAGCATTATTTCAATATACTAATAAGTCTTATATTAAAAAAAAGATAATTTGCAGATTTTTCAGTTTCGAAATTCTCTAAAAAATAATTAAAATGCACCTTTTATAAAAATTGATCAATAAATAAACCGCTGTTTAAAAAAAGGTGTCGTATACCCTGAACACAGATATAGGCAACTTTCCTGCAAGTTCATCGGCCGTTAGTTATCGGAAAAGTCAGTGAAGCGTATCGAGAATATACAAGACGGAAAATACATTCTTGAAATATTGAAACCTACTGACAGGAGCAAAGGACAAGAGGTGGGGAGAGAGGTGGAGGCGGAAAACAAACCTAGATATTAACCGGGAAGCCCAGCATGGCAACAAACACGCACTTGGCGCATAATTCCGTTGTCATGACAGGTAGGAAATGGGAAGGTGTCACACACCGTCATCCCTGATTAGTTGGATTTGTTTCATCCCAACCTCACAGTTAGAGCAGGGAATAACTCACAGCTAGCGATCGGCAGGGAATCAATTACATAGTATATTAGAGCTGGGATATCTCTTGAAAATATTTGTTAACCTCTGCACTGTCAACAAGATAAACTTGGAGAAAATATTCTAAAGTACTTATTATACTGGATCAATTATTTGTGATCACGTGGATCTTTCGCTTTGAGAGTTTCGCGTTAAGAATCTATCGACTTATCTAAAGTTTAAAAATAGTATTCGCAAGCTACTAGAATTTCGAAATAATCGATTTCATACATCATAGATATTTGCTTACATATTAAAAAAATTCGACCAATCAGAAGTGAGTATTTCTAGTATTGATTTTAATGACTCACCAGACACTGTAAAGACAATTCCTTCGCCGTTGGGCAGGAGACTATCTGTAGCGGTCAAGCTGAACAGGCGATAGCCCAACGGAGTGCCCTCCCGAACAATCAGGGTCGACTGAGTCGTATGAAGAACGAGACTCGTCAATGACTTCGAGGTATCAGGCTGCGGAGATAGTATCTGTAAGATTGCGCTGGTGTTTCGTCTGGCTGACAACCTTGGCTGGCCTGAATCATGTGCAGATACCTGATTGTTGAAAAAAGCCGAAAATGGAGAAATTAATAATAATTGATAATATTATAAAGATAATTAGATAAAACCTATTTTACTATACATATCTAGTGAAGTAGTGAATATTTTGCCAGGTTAAAATTAATATCAGATTTAAAGAAATAAATCATAGTGCATAAAAAACCAATTCAAAAATGTTACCGTTGAAGTTTCAATAACAGCAAAAACTACTTTCAAAGGTAATTATATAGTGCA
>JAUZNC010010462.1:18780-31175 GCA_034780395.1 Vannuccia rotundouncinata | reverse complement strand
ATAGAATAGAATAGAATAGAATAGAATAGAATAGAATAGAATAGAATAGAATAGAATAGAATAGAATAGAATAGAATGGTTTTAAAATTTTAATATAAATAAATTTAAAATAAAATTAATCCATATATGTGTAATTATTAATAGATATAATTGATTCATATCCACATTCTAATCTACTTCATTATTATATGAATTCAATCATTAAAAATCAATTTTTCTTTTGCGAGTATTTCTTGCGTGATAATACGCTTATGTGTTTAGATTAAAATATTGGCTTATATAAATTACCTAAAAAATAGACGGGCTCCTCGTTTACAAAGCTAGGATTGTTGTAAACCCATGTGAATGACACCACTTGCATTGCGAACTCATATCCAGGCTGGTTGGCACAATTAAACAATTGTATTGTGTCTCTTTCTGGGAGGCATTGGTCGTATACTGGCTTCCTTTTCGACTAGGAACAATAAATACACATTGTTAGGTCTATAAAGTTATAGAAATGGTTTATACTCTATTACAAAGATCATTGTGATATATCAAATAAATAAATAGAGCAATATAGTGTTTCAAAATATCTTTAGGGTAATAAATTTTTTGAACTATTCAGAAAATTTTAAATTTTAAGGTAAAAGATTTACAATTTATACTTTACAGTAGGATTCATATTATGTAAATATTTTTAAATAATTAAATCTTACCAATATAATCATTAAATGTGTCGTAAATGTACCATGGACACCCTTTATTACACAGTAAATAATGTTGGCCATAATAATGTACGACTATTTGTATCTGTGGGTGGTATATATATATAGATAAATGTCAAATGGTTATAATATATTTTCTGAAAATAATATGTTGCCAGCGCTGCCTACAGATTCTACGTTCTACATATTCGTCAAGTGTACCTCTATCGGTTAAATTGAAAAATCGCAAGAGGAGGTTATATGATTTTAACTATAAAGGATGACCATTTAATATTTATTTTTCTTTTATTAATATAAGTATATATGATCTGCTGTAAACATCATGTCATGGACACAAGTGTCGCAATTTAAGTTCATTATGTACCCGCATTAATCGAGATAATTCCCCCTGAATAAATGTTTATTTATTACTATACCGTGAGGGAATTTCGAGTCATCAAGTGACAAAAATATCAAGCCATACACATAAATGGGTAAATACGAGTTTGATACAAAACATTATATTATATGTTTATAAAGCTTTCTAAAATGTTTATAATTGAATATATATCTAAACTTAAATTCTGTTTTTCTTACTAACGTCTTTATTGATCAACTGATAAAATGTGATTTTTTAAATTTGAAACTTGTAAAGTTTGAGTATTTGGATTAGTGCTAATTCAGTTAGATAATGTCATTTTTGTGAATAAGTCAATTTTACTAAAATTTACACTCAGGAAAACAACCGAAATATGTTTTAAAGTTTAGGGAATAATATTTTAATTCAAATTATACCGCAAAATCAATTATTGAATTTTGATAAATATAACCAAATTTAAATGTTTATAATAATATTTAAAATATTTAAATTAAGTTAGCTTCTAAGATATTTATAAAGATTTCTGATCACATATTCACTAATGACAAATATGCAAAACTTCATCTGAAATATCCAGTTAAATATCGAGGCTTGCTCCCTTTGCTTGTGAAGTCTGCATTGCTCAACACCTCCCTTAGGATTACATAAATATGCATGGAGAATAAACGTCACTAACGATTCGAATAATTGTGCACATTTGCTACCTAAAGGAATCACTGGATCTTTCTACTTTTTGAGCAGCTAATACCAACCCCTTTCTCACTCACTCACTCACACCAGCCCGACCCCTCCCCCCTCCCCCCCTAACAAATTTCTCTCAATTCTCTTTTGTGGACACCACCTCTCACCTCCCTTCATTCTCCCCAAGTAACCTTTCGCTATCAAATTTAAAGTGAAATAGTTGAGTTTATGGGTTTATGTTTTTAAAACTCGTGCCTTCTACTGATCTGGTTTTCTAGTATTTACGAAGAATGATCTCACGGATCAGGGGGCAATGTTTGGAGTATCTTTTTATTCCCTGTCTCTTGCTCTTTCCCCTTATGTAAATTATCCTGTGTCGGTGGGTTATATAAGACAAGTCCTTTCCACCAGACTGCACTGCTTTGTACAATGGAGCAGGTTCATATGAAGTCGACAAGTTTACTAGCTGTCCCAAATACAAGGCTTCGGATGCTTCCAGTTTGTCCAGCATAGAGGACAACAAGAAGAAGAACAACTTCGTGGGGAGCTAGACCCAATATTTATAGAAGGAGATGACGATACAGCATACCCCATTAGAAAAGTAAAACTTGAATAATTCCAGCGACAGTCGGTAATCAGGGTTGTTCAACTCCGGTCTAGCGAAAATGCAGTTTGGGTGGGAGTGATCCGCGAATTTTAGAGGGAGGGAAAAGTGGGGAATACGGGTAACCGAAGAGGGTTAAACTATTTCTAATTTAGTGGCCTTTTTTAAAATGATATCTGAAACTGAGCTCACAAGCTGCAAAAAGTGTTTGAGAAAAAACAGCTTTTAAAATGCAAATAAGTTTAATGGGAATGATATCAGTTATTATTCTGCTGTTGATTCTCTTTTTAAATGCTCAATTGTCTTCCGAGAAAGTCTTACTGTAATAAAGGTTTTACAATTAAAAGGCTTGTAATTCAAACTGCTCGTATAGGCTTACCCAATAAATGTGATAGTTTTGTTCGTACAGAGGACATCGGAATAGAATGAAGTCCTTTTCGTGGACGTAGAAAACCGGATCTTTTTGTGAAAATCTGAAATGTGTTAATAGTAAAGTTATAATGTTGTCTCAATAAATCTCTTCGATTAAATATATTCAATATGATATTATATGAGTCGTTGACTAAAAAATACTCTTTTAAAAGTCAAAATGTGTATCAAAATGAGACTAGAAACTTTTGCAGAATTTAAACACATAATTATATGTGTTTTCTTGTTGAAAGTTTTTGAAAGTATAATGCAATAAAGCATCCATTTTTCTGATCCATAAAACAGCTCGAAACCACCAAGGTATAGTAAAACAACTTCCATCTCCTACTTAGGTGTTGTCTTGAAGCCATTATCACTAATCATTAATTGTCAAATACTAAATTTACGACAAAACGAAAGAGAAAAAGCGAAT
Organism: Vannuccia rotundouncinata; assembly: GCA_034780395.1. Classification (NCBI taxonomy): domain Eukaryota; kingdom Metazoa; phylum Platyhelminthes; order Proseriata; family Coelogynoporidae; genus Vannuccia; species Vannuccia rotundouncinata. The sequence continues at coordinate 27,984 of JAUZNC010010462.1, read as the reverse complement.
GAAAGATTTTTTGCGGCACCCTTTTCTTTTCTTTTCTTATATAATTATATCTATATCATCAGACAGATATTATTTCTTCTACATGTTTACCGTGTGTGTAGGTTTGGTTCTTCTTCCCTATATATACCTGTGGATGTAGAAATCTGTCTTGTTGAGGATTTTATGGAACCCTGCAGTGAATTTTCAACATGCTAAACCGACCCATAGTGCGAGAGGAAATTTCGGCTAATGGAGGAATTCCATTCATTCAATGCAGTCCTCTGTACATATTTCTTTTGACTACGGATTCTGACAAGATTCCGACTGCCCACTAGTTGAATTTTCCCGTTCGTTATAGGATTACTAATTGGTCTTACACTATTTTAATGGGGAAATACATTTGAGGGAAACTTTGTAGATGTTAAATTTACATGTGTATTTATGTGGTATTTATATGGCAGATAAATTTTGCAGTAGATATGGGTAGTAGATATTTTGTTTCATTAACGAGAAAAGTTGTTGGTATTTTGTCATGGTAATCTTCTTCATGTTGCATCAAGAAAAGATGAAAAATATTATTTTAATATTAATTTTGTAATTCACGTATAAATATATCCGTATAATATATATTTGAGATATACCATGGACATAGAGTATATTCTTTGTCTTACAAGTAAAGAATACCGGGCTTAAATGGAGATCGTTCATGATCTATTGTTGCAATATTTTGCGGAAACAAATAATTATATAAATCATTATACTCTTAAAAGCGACACAGAGTTGAATAGAAAGGAAATATAGAAATCAATTTTAATGCGTTTTCGAATTTATCTTCTGGTCAGTTATGTCTCGGAAAAGTTTACTATTTAAAAATAGATATTGGAGGGTCAAATTTGATAGCTTGTTCATGCGTACACAATGAAACTAATGACCCGGACTTAAACTTAACCAAAAAAGCAGTATCTAACTCAGCAATACAAAAAATGCCGATTCATACATTTCTCTCAAATGCTCCAAAAGAATGGCTTGCAGTTCTCACAATTATAATTCAAATTGACAAATAAGACAACTTCATTCCCTAGGCCAGGGAGGAAATTATGGGATGTATGAAAAATAATTTATTCAAAAATAGGTATTTGCGGAACTTGGCTTTTCATCGCCCTGTCAGTGGGGTTCCTTCTATATTCGTGGTCAGTAAATTTGGTATCATTTCATTATGTAATGCAAATTAACAATTCATTTAATCTCTAGATTTCTTAAAGAACACAAAATCCAATTGCACCCTCCCTCATAAATACATGTGTCGAAAATTTAGCCAATCATCTTAAATATAAAAGTTATTAAAAATTGAAACAAAATTTTGAATTTACAAAAAATGAATTTTCGTCCGGGCAACCGTATTTGAAAGAAAAAAGAAAGAAGTTAATACCTCTTCAAAATAAAGGAAAAGAAATCTATCAAATAGAAGTGTGAAAGTTATTTCCAAAGTTAATTTAGCTGTATCATATATAATATGTTGAGTTCATGATACAAGCCGGATATTTTCCCGCTTTTTTCATATTAAAATTATACGCTTGCATTATCTAACAAAGGATGAAGAAGGTACTTTTGCGAGTTAAATGCAAATCATTACAAGAACTGCACGCATGCATTATTACATGTCCACATCAGAGACATTATTAAATACGCATGCGGGAGTTTTGTATTCTATAACTATGGGTTACTTTGCCAATGTATACGGAAATAATAGGTCACTCATTTTTCTTGATTTTCAAAACTAAGTCATCCTTTTATTTCTCCTTAAAAGTATATTATTGGGTATAATTATATCTGAAGAAAATAACAATTATAATTGAGAGCACCAGTTAAATTATAAATAGCAATATTATATAGTGTAAAAGATAAAATATGAAATGTTTGATGCAGTTTAAAAACATTGCCTATAAAAATTTAATTTTACCACAATCTAAAACATAAAATAAGTTCTTTTCTAAATATAGAACTAGAACTAAAATTAATTTTTTAAATTTATAGCAAGGTAATTTGATACTTTGAACCTTATAAGCTCATTTGCATTTTTATTTAAATTTTCCTTCAAAAATTTAGTGAAACTTTGTAATTAAATAACGTATTCATGCAATATTATTATTTAAAAAACGATACATTACATTTTTTTCTTACTTCTTATTTCTAAAGAAAAGTGCACATAAGCTTTATTACATTAAATTCGAGATTTGATTTTTGCGATAGAAAAAAACGGTTTTAACTTTAACAACTTCACAATTAAACTAATCAAAAATCTTGGATGATCCATCAAACACACACATTGAAGGCACATAATTTAAAAACTGTGACAATTATCAGCTTAATTAGTTACATGAACCGACTATCTGTTTAATTACTCTGAAATTATATTTATAAATCTACTTAAGTTTTTAATTTCTGCAAAATCAAACATTTAAAACTTAAATTCAACAAGTGTGAGTAAAATATAGTGAAAATTATAGAAACACAACAACTTCATGTAAGATACATTTACAAAGTTTTAGTGTATGCTATAAAATTCAGTAAGTATAGTTTCAACTTGGATAACATTAAAATCAATTGATAATTCTTATTGCCGGAAAAAATAACAATTACCAAAAAAAATTAATCGAAGGCGGAAGGAACGCTGTCCGCAAAATCCTCGAATATTTGTTCTATCCATTTTACACACAGATGCATATCGATTACAGTTGGTACGCTAGATCAGGACTTTTCCCCTACATCGGAGTATAGGTATATAGAAGCCTCGTTCTTTTACCGGACATACTCAAAACGCATTGACGACAGATTAGCGCAGCATCGAATACAATCCGAATAGAATTGCTACATTGGGGAAACCCTTGACAAAGACACGAAATTTCACGTTTCCGTGACTGATCAATGGCATTTAAGTGCTGAATCGTTGCTCAGGCGCCAGGTATAGTGGTTCGAGAACTATAATAACATAGTACAGACTTGTAGACTTATAGGCTTGCTTTACATCTTATTCATCCATCTAAAAATGTGCGTCTGGGAGTGTAAGTCAACGAAAATAAAAGGTGATATTCAGAGATAAATTAAAATAAATAATTTAAAATATTAAAATAATTTGACATATTTTAATATATTATTTAAAAATTAAATATCACCTTTGATAATAAAATGTGCTGATAAAATAAATAAGTAAACACAATAAAATAAATATTAGATACATATTGAATAAATATATCTTGGACGGATAATATTCTTCAGGATTCCGGATTAACGGATTCATAAATATTCATATAGTTATATAAAGTCAGGTTTGGCACAAAAAACTAGGATTAAAAGGTCATCTTAGTTCATAAGAGAGTTGTACCAAACATGACTGAATACGATACCTTCCTTCTAAAAATATTTGATTTAATTTTTTGTGGATTGGTTTTAATTCATTTTAATCCTGAATCGTTGTAAATCGTAACTTGGTTCTTAATTTAATACAACCTACTATCATATGTCCAAAATACAAATTCAATTAGGTGTTAAATTTTTTAAAAATTTACAATTGTCGATGACTATAGATATAAATATTAATTTGAAATTATTTGTAATGCTCAATCACTCTGTCATGGCCTACGTCATACATCATACGTCATCTGCAATATGTTTCATCAGTTCCATAAAAATATAAAAAAATATAAATATAAAAAATTTCTCACAGTTTGTTGTAAGGTTGCCAGCTGATTTTACGGTCTTGGGGATCTATCGCAAATATGACAGAAATTGAGTGAAAAAAAAGTAAGATTCTGATCAGATGGGTGGATCGAGGTGTACTCTCAAGTTTCACAGGCGAAGTTGAACTAGTCACGTCAGATTGCCGAGTAGTTGATACAGAGGCGGGACGTTCACAATAGATGTTTTCATCCTCGAGATTCTGCATTGACTCAGTTGAAATTAAATTAGAATTATTGGCAATTCTTCGCTTGGTTTGGGTTGTGACTTTCTTAGGAACGTGTTGAGTTCTAGTACACGTAGAGTTTGAAGATTCTTGAATTATGGGCCATTGTGTTGATCATTGTTGAAAGAAATAATTTCTTCAAATTGGCCTGAGAAACTGTTTAATTTACAGTTTACAGTTTTATCTTCGAAATGTCAAATTGAGAATATTTCAGCTGGTTAAGATTTTTAAAATATAATGTTTGAGTATGAGTAAAGGCTTTGCTTATGGTTATTATGCTTGTAGGCGTCTGATGAGTGGAGTTAAACCTTACAGCTAACTATAATTCCAGTTGTCTGTTACGATGATATTATTAGCAGTAACTGCCGTATCAGGAACAGAATAACCGTCTTCCATTGGTCAACATCAATATAGGTAAAGGCGCATTTTTAAGATAAGATTTTTAGTGTAATGAGTTGTGTAGTACAGATATTACACCAACTGTATCTTTGAATTTAAATATGAAATTTTCAAATTGTTTTTAAAGATTTTTTTATTATAAAAAATGGACTAAATGGAAAAAATATAGGTAATGGAAATTTTGCAAAAACTATAGCTCGCTTTCAAAATAAAGTTTCAAAATTTACTTTTTAATTACTGAAAATCTTAAATACAAAACTGCATCAATTTAAATTAATTTTCTAGAGCGTATATATCAATAAATAATTAAAGGCATATGTAATGTAATGTAATGGTGTATTAGTTTCAAGTCTATTAATAATATTATATGTATTGATTGAATGACACAAAACTTATTCTGGTTGACATCAATTTAAAATGTTATAAAATACATATATTCATTAATTTAAAACAATAATATGTTTTTATAACACGTATAGAATATAAACTTAGATAGAACTATTACAATAATTTCAAAATTATTTATATTAATATTGTTAAAATAAATTTATTTTTACATGAAGTAAAATTTTTTGTTTATAAAACAGGTGTACAATTCACAGAATTATTAGCGTAATAATTTAACTTAATTCAGCTTAAATTCAGTTGTAAATAAACATTCTTGATAGCATAAATCTATTTTAATTGTTTTATCATAAAAAACAAAAAAATATTATTATTTACCATACTATATAAAAATTTATTTATAAAAAGGGCAGTTTACATAATAATTTCAATAAATGAACACATTAAAATACAAGAGACATTTTTGTTCGTTAATAAATATATTATTTTACTACATTAACGTTTTTTTGGTGATGATCTTCGAGACTAATATTGAAATGAAAATAAAATATGAAAAAAGATATAATCCAAATTATCTAAATCAATAGATTTTATTAATATATCTTAATTTAACTGGAAATAGATTTATAATCAATTTATTTGTAAATATTCGATAATTTAAAAAATATATATAAATTAAATGAAATATAGAGCCAATATGTAAAAAGAACGGTCACTTGAGTAAAAAATAGGCAGAACACTTTATAGATATTAATTATTTAAAACTGTTCTCCTCTTTTCTATATTACTTGTTATAATATTACAATCTTTCTAAAATGTATATATATTTAAAGAACTCGGTAAATATTTGTTTTCATCGTTCTTTTAATATTATATTAAAAAATATAAAATTAGAAATGAAAATATAATTATAATATTTAAAATCAAAATAATCAATAATAATATATTTGATAATTATTTATATAATCTATAAGAAAGTACAGCTGTCTGTTAAAAAAGTGTTTTCTGTTAATATCATATTTATATATCACCTTCCTTCTTATTCCCAAAATTACATCATTCGAGTCAGTGAATCGTAATAACGTATAATATTGAAGTTTACACTCAAAAGATGTCGCCATAAAGATCTTTATCAATTCCCCGCTATCTGTATTGTGTCTTGTTTTTAATAGATTCGTAGACAAATTATGCACCTAATATATTTAATATAGGACTTATTAAATTATCGATAAATGATCGTATCTAATTATAATCGATAATTTTTTTCTCTATTCGTAATTTAAGATTTCGAAATATTTATTGATTTTGTATATACTATAATATTCCAACTCTGTATGAAAGCATTGATTATATAAAGGATTTAGTTTTCAAAGATTTTAAATGAAAATTTTTAATATTTGAAAAATAAAAAATGTAACAGTTATTTAATTTTTTTAATTAATTAAGATTTTTCGAAAGTAAATAATTCTAAATATATTTAAATATAAATAACGCCGTTCTGTAAATTAATTTCAAATGAATATATCTTAATGACTGTATAAAATTAATTATATAAATTAATTGAATGTTAAACATGTGAAGCATCGATCTATTCAAATTTAGCATTATATCTAACCAAAATTTAACATCCAAGAATTATTTAGTATTCTTATAATGTCGTTGTAATAAAAATGTTGTAATGATAAGTTAATTTGTTATATAACCTTTAAAAACTGCGTTTATTCTTTCAGTATTATATAACTTTTCATTCACATTCATACATTTGAATGACAAGTTCGACTACATTACCATAGTTGAAAATTGCACTCAATAAAATTGCGTACTAATAAGCATAAAAATCGATATAAATTTTTACTAATTTGTTTTTTCTTATTTTTGTTATAAGAAGATATTAGTGAGTGACATTATCCCCAAATGAAGGAAATCATATGTTTCCTTTAAGATTAAGAAACAATCCAATTTGTAAGGGATAGTATACATATAGTTTAACTAATATTTTCTTTATAACCAACTGAGACAAAGACACAGATAATTTTGTTTATATATTCCCATTATTTAACCAGTATAGCGTAGCGTAGCGCTTAAATTTTATGAGTTTTCAAGCTTTGATTTTACACATTAATAATTAAAAAAGAAAGAACCAAAATTAGGCTGTATAAAAAGTAAAAATAATATAAAACAAAAATTTGATTTTATATATTTATTGACATTATATTTTCAGCACAATATTTTACAGCATTTTGTTTTACACATATTTACACATTCATTTAAAAAATTTACACATTTTTTACAGGACTTGATTTAAGTACGATTTATAAAACATTTATTGAATATTTGAACAAGTACATCACTATTTATTGAAGTTATATTATTTTTTAAGGAAAAAAAGAGTAAATGTAGAAATATACTTAATATTCATATATATATATATATATATATATATATATATTGCAGTGTGTAAAAGTAGAAATTTAATAAAACTTTTAAATACAGAATTAAATAATAAATACTATCAGCTGTCATCTACTATTAATATTCAACTGATGCAGCAAAATATTGCAATACTATTAAAATGTATTTATCTGGAGTGGATTACAACAAGCAACAAGCAACAAGCAACAAGCAACAAACATATTATCTAATATAGTTTAACATAAATGAGTGCGCAGTTATTATTTTTTTATATCAAAGAAAAGTTCATTTACACATTTGTGAAAAATGTCTCAAAACTTTGATATGTGATTGAGGTTAAACACACTTCCTGTCCTGTTGTCAATTTTAATTTGAAATTTTTATTTGATTATGTAAATAATGCCTACATATATATTGATTGATTAAAAGTATACTGCATTTAAAAATACTAAACGATTAGAAATGAATATCTCAATAAATGCCAAAAAAATAGTTTTGTATGATGTTACGTTGATATTACGTATTAAATATATTTTATTTCTTTTTTAAAATTTTAAAAATATAATGTTCCAAAAAAATTTAAGTTACTTCTAAATAAATTAATATTATTGATACTTTCTATTTTTATGTAAAACTAATTGATTGTATTTTTTAACCAATATTATTGATTTTAATTGGACATCTATTATAATTACCACTCTGTATAGAAGCGTTAATAAATTTTGAATATTATAAAAAAACTATTATAAAAGTACATATACATGTTTATATACTTGTATTAATTAAATAATGAAAATTCCTTTTATATTCAATTTCGTAAAGAACCAAGTTTTATTACCATTCTAAAAATAAGGTATTAAAGCATCAAAAAAAGCTGTACTCTTATGTATACCATTGAAGTTGAAGTTCAAATTATAGAATTAAAATTGATCTATGGCATTAATTAAAATTAAAAACTGAATTATCTAATACCTTTTGTTTGATGAAATGACATCGTAGCTATGTCTAAACACAATTACATATTACAATATTTATAGATATTCTTTGAATTTCAATAAATAATAAATGTACTAAATATCTTACAATTCTGTGTCATATAAAGTGAATATATGAGCGTTTTTTATCTAATACCGCAGAAGGATGTAAATGTAACAACAAACATATGCGACCCTTTGAAAGGTTTTCCATAAATATAGTTAGAGATATAGCTTGTAGATGGATTTTTTCCAAGTTCAAAATAGTAATCCAAAATTAAAATAAATGTAAAATTGAAATGTATTGGTAACATTAATTATCTTAATTAAAAATTATTTATTCCATTATTAATTGGAATTTATAAATTTTAACGTTGACCATATTTATTAATTAGTATATTATATATTACTTTACAGTAATATAAATTTGTTTTATATAATTTTTGGATTTTCAATTTCAAATTTTTAAAGGAAATGAGTATATTTAAAATCTTATAACATAAGTATTCAATGTCTTTTCCTCTAATGATAACATCTTTGTAGAATAAAAAGAAATACTTTTGACATTGACATATATTATTATAATGTTAGTATCAGTAATGATTGAATATTACAGAATATGAATCATGAATCATGAATATATATTTACTGCATGAAATAAATAATATATTTACATATTTATTGAATGCAATAATTTATATAACTTATTTAATTTTGTTTTAAATTACATCTAAATTAAAAACAAAAATCCGTCAAGAAAACGTATATTTTATTGAATATATTTATAAATAATTTTCTATAATTATATCTACAATTTTTTCAAATTTTATAAATTTATTTTCTTAAGTATGACATATTTTTTATAACCTCCCGTAAACACTGCAACTTTAAACAAAAGGAAAATTAGTATATCGTAATTATTATAAGTATATGTATAAATATATTAGTTTTGGACTTAATGGGTTGCATTATTACCTATTTCAAAACATGATAAGGATACAAACAGTAGATAATATAAACATAGACAATGTCATAGATATTCTAATCTAATAGAATAGTCATAGATATTCTAATCTAATAGAATAGTCATAGATATTCTAATCTAATAGAATAGTCATAGATATTCTAATCTAA
>JAUZNC010010462.1:0-18680 GCA_034780395.1 Vannuccia rotundouncinata | reverse complement strand
TAAAATAATCATTGATATTTCATAGATATTTTTATGTAACAAAAACGTTTTTTTGCGACGGATTATAATACACAGACTTGATGATTCTTTTTGTGGTTTCAAATTATACTGTTGCAAGATGGGGACCATTGCTTAATTGTACGTGTATAAGTGTATACTCAACATTCAAATATTGTTTTCAATGTTAATATAATTGGATTTCCTTTTTGTACAAGCTTTTACCATACATAATATGACTAGGGTTAAACTCCATCCAGTTGCAAATACTGATTAGTGACATTCACCTTTCGCACCTTACTTTCAGTGACAAATGTGATTTTTTTTAATTAAAATAAATAAAACTAAATGATAATTAAGTATTAAAAGTTTGGTTAAATCTAAATCAAAACGGAATAATCTTATTAAAAAACAAACGAATAATCATAAAGCATTATGAGCATTACGAGTTATTGTTTTCCATTTCTTCCGTTCTGTAATTTATAAGTGTAAAATTATAATTTTATAGGTATTCTAGTGATCAGACACCTTTTACAATTCAAAAATTGTTTCTTATAAGACAGATATAATCCAAAAGTCATAAAACTAAAAAATGAAAATTGTATAATGTTTTTGAAGTATTCTCAAAAGGATTCTAAAAAGTATAATTAAGTTTTAAAAGTTTTCTAAGGCAACTAAATCGCAGAATGACTCCTTAATGACTAAACTCATCCGTAGATCTATGAATAATCTTTACGGTTCGAAAAAGGTTTCAGAATTCTAAACGTTCTATATAAAAGACAACTAAAATATATGTGTTTTTTTGATAAGTAATTTTAAAATGGTCAAACATAGAATTAAAAGAAATTAAAAATTGGAATCCGTTGATTTTGTTGATAAGCGTCGATAACTTTTAGACAATAATTGGAACATTTATAAAATAAATTTCAATTAATTATTTCTTAATCTATTTATTTTAATTACAAAACCTAAAATATAATATATTTTAACGTGATTATCGAATTACTTGAATAAACAAGTTTAATTTATAAAAATATTATAACAACTTAATTATTATTTATTCGAAAAAATCTAATTATACATTTTTTATTCATCATTTTAGTTTTATTAAAAATTCAAAAAGCAAAATATCCTTTTACCCCGAAAGAAGTAATTTCCCGGCAGCAGCATTATTGAATAAGTAAAGACATTAATGAAACCAAAATCTGTCGTAAGATAAAAGGTTTTCACTGAATCTCGGAAGAACACTTCCCTCTTCAAGTGGTATAAGGGAAGTTAGGGTTCATCCAAAAATTAGTGGATAAACTTTTTCTTACGCCGGCGTCAACTTTCTTTGTTTTAATTAAATTGTATACTACAAAATATATAAATAAATTGATTTAAATATTTAGCCATTCATTGATTAAAGTATTTACTAGAATGAATCGATCATTTTGAATTGATTAATATTAATGGTTTAAAAATTTTATACAAGTAAATTAAAAGGCAATTTTAAATATCGGACATAGTTGTAACATTGGGCCTCAGTTTATGCTTTTTTATTTATATCATAGAATATTATGCAACTTTAACTGATATCACACATCAATATAAAATAGAATTGTTGCAACATTTATTTTAATATCTTAGCTAGCCATTGTCTGAATTGAGGTCAACTTTTTAAAGTCGTAAGTATAATAACAATTCTTAATTCAGTACAATGTTTCAAATCATAAAAACTCACGCACTCAAATTCTGATTGAAAAATATATGCAAACATTCAACTAATGAAGGCAGCCAATCATCTAAAAGCTGCTTCTGAATCCAACTCTAAGGTTTCCTATAAAATGGAATACTCCACTAGAGGGAATCATTTAGAAAGCTGAGGAGAATATCGTCGAGTCAACTCTGGTCCACTTTCAATATGCACAAATCGAAGCAACTCTTTAAGAAATTGATGGTGAACTTTGCGCGACCGTTTGAAGACACGCCAGCTGAAGACATGTGCTCTGTGAAAATCCAGAATCGACTTCCACAAAAGGTGATGCGTATATTGGGAGCAGAGGGAAACTCGTTGGGTCAGATTAAGCATCCGGTGGGAATTACCATGTTTGTGGACGGTAAGTTAAGTTAGTAAAATCAATTGCTCTTTCGTAAAATAGAAATTAATTCATATAGATATAGTCCTATACATATATTAATTAATTTATTAAATAAATAAATTAATTAATTTTAATGAAAACTTCAAAAATTATTTTTATCAAAAAGCTATGTGTTGCTATATTACTTCAAACTATATCACAAAGGTAATGTTGTTATCCCATATGGATTCAAATATATTATATACTGTTTTATAAACTTTGACATTTTTTCTATGTAACATATGAAACTTTTACGTATATAACCTCCCATGCAAATAAAAATAAACTATTTTTTATAGACTTATTTTGAAATATATATTAACATTAATTATTTTTCAGGGAAATGCTTGATATTAAAAATAAATAGAACATTATTTTATAATACACATATACCTATATCAATTTAACTTGGCAAAGCAATATTTATTTTAAATAGGTACGCGTTGATTTTAAATGTATCAAAATATAAATTATTCACTAATTATTGTACTCGAAAGCGTGTTTTTAATAAAATTACCTAATCAGCTTTATTAAAACTGAAACATGTTTGAATAAAATAATTACTTCCATCTATAGTTTTTTATTTTTAGTCTTAATTATTTTATTGTTTAATCGATTTTTAATAGAAATATAATTAATCTGAAACAAAAAATCTATTATATTATTGCTCACAATGAAAATACATCACTAGTTTTTAAAAAATGTTTGTATATAATGATGACTAAAATAAATCAAGGATTAAATTAATAATTAATTCGTCTATTCACATTATTTTCTCAAAGTAATCGATTTTTCTTTTATTGATATAACGTCAAAAAAATCGTTCAAACTAAACATTTGTTTGATGTTGAATGACTAAAAAGACTCATTTATTATAAAAAAAGTATTTTTTCTGCTTCTAACAATATTGTGCGAACTATTTTTAAGATATGTAGATTCACAATACTGATTAGTCTGTGCATAAATAAGTTAATAAATTTTTACGATATATTTACGATATGTTAATATAAAATTGTAATTACAATATTACTACAAACAATAGGATGCAATATAAACAACAAATTTAAATGTATTACTTTAATTTCTGAATTAAAAAAGATACATTCTGGTTATTATTATCCCAATTTCAAAAAATGTTTTTAGTCTATAGCCGAAGACTGTATTAATATGAGACATAATATATTGGATCCATTATCATATATAGTCTGATATATTCGATAATCACAATGAGATAAATAAATAACTTTTTTCTTTCTATGTGTATGACATATAGGGATAATCTGATGATAATATACAATGCAGTAACTATAGCCTCTAGCGTTGTTACAAAAAAGTATGTCGAAATCGTACTGATTAGAAATATAATTCCGATGATTGAAAATATTCAACGTGAACTTTCTCGATAAAATTTAATTATAGAACTAATTGTATCAAAATTTCCATTCAATAGATTAAAAAGGAATTATTTGTTGCCAATTAACCTCCCAAATACTTTTATGACAATCAGACATTATTTTCGATTAATGGCAGTTCGATATTTCCCACGAAGCTGAGGGGATACTTTTAATCCTTTTTTGTTATTTTGTTGCAACGAAAACACAGATGACTAATGAACAAATATACTTATAAAAAACGACAATAATACATTTTCATTGATAAGCAAATAATATGTGAGTATTGTAATATTATAAAATAAAGCTGAACAAATAGTACCATTCTAAATAATAAAATAAACTTTATTAAAATATAAAATAATTTACATAAAAGTGCATGTGTCGAGTAGTAATTGTTGTTTATAACATTTTAATTGGGTAAAGGATAACTCATCTTATTTTTGAATATTTCATCCGATTTTTTTGTTGTTGCTTGAAACACATAAATAAACAAGAATTTTTAATTAATTATAGTATTAATTGAGCAAAGTTTTTTAATATCAAATTATTGTTTTTCTTCTTTTAGATATCAGTTTAAGTTATCTTATCATTTTTGTTTAAATTAAAAAACTACACAAACACATATATAAAGCCATCTCAGGGATAATCTATGTACCAAAAACGTTACAAAGCAAATATTTTAGAAACTGAATATTTTAATGCCATTAAAATGTATTTCAAAAGAATACATTCCTTAAAATTGATTTAGCGGCTATAAGCAATTGATTTGTAAAATTAATATTTCAAAAGCTTCATTTAGTATCTAGCAAACATCCGATATTTCGTGTGTATATGTTTCAATTAAAAACAAATATTTTACAAATTTGAGTATAATTGCATTACGTTCACATAAAAGAATATTTTCATATCTTTCAGGGGAACTCGTTGTGGCAGATCGGGACAACAATTGTATTTTGATAGCAGAAACCGACCGAAACCTGATTCGTACATTTGGCAGCTCTGGACCTAACCCAGAGAATATCAACAAGCCCACTGATGTCCGAATCACCAGTTTGGGAAATATAATTTTAACAGACACAGTGCAGAACTCTGTAAAGGTGTTTTCAAAAGAAGGCGAATTCTTATACATCTTCTCGAGTGACTTTGGCTCGCCACATGGATTGGCAATAACACAGAATGACTACCTTCTCGTGAGTGACGTTGGTACGCACACAGTTAATCTCTTCAACCCGGAAGGAACTCTTCGACTCACCATTGGTGGATTCGGATTCAAACCGCACCAATTAGATCATCCGTATTTTGTTACCGTGTCTCGTGACAGAAAAATAATTATCGCCGATTCCGGCAATCGGGCCGTGAAAATATTTACTTTCAATGGTACTCTGGATCATGTAGTATCCTCACACTTGCTCCAATTGAAAGACCTAAGTATTAACGAGGACTGTGGCCTATCAATGGACCTTCCAATTCATATACACGGACTTTGTGTCGATTCTGACGATAATATATTGATCATTATTAATGGCAGCGTGTGTGTGTTAATATCGGGCACGTATCAATTGTTGCGTGTGTATAACCAAGATAACGGGCTCCGAAATCCTCGAGGGATTACCTGCTCTTCCAACGGCTTGTTGGCGGTGACGGAACCAGTTGATAATGTTGACATTGAGTGCCGGCTCACTTCTTACGACAAGAATGCCAGAATTATTCTTTTCACTTACAATTCCGATTACTTTATTCCATTTTGTCGCTTTATTTCACCAGAAAATAACAAATAACAAATAGAACGTTTGCCAAAGTATGCCTCGACCCTTAGCCACAAAACGTTTGTTAAGCCTTTGATAATTTTTATGTTCATTGTTTAAATATTTGTTTAATTTTTAAGCAATTAAACATTAATAAAAACTAAAAATAAAGTTTTTCAATCAAAATGAAAATTGCCTAAAAATTATATTTTGTAACTTTATTCATAAACTTGCTATAAACACATATATTATGAATTATACACGCCTACCCCGTTTTTTAAATCCTTTTGTTTTTTGTTGAATTTTCAAAATTTCTTTAGTTTTCCTATTTATTTAACCATTTCAACCCGGGGTGGAACTGAACTTATATAGATTGGGAAACTTATAGGGAAACACAATAAGCATCTGAATTGAAATGTTATGCAACAATTTGGTCATAATTTTTTTAATAAAACTAAAAGTAAAATTAAAAATGTATTTATTGTAATTAAAATATAAAAAATTGTCAATATCAATCAGGCTATACTGTTAAATGTTTTAAACATTGTATAAATATCAATTAATTATATTAAATAGAGAATACATAAACTATTATTAAATATTATCCAACTTTTTGTTCAATATTTGTTATTTAAAAGTAGCTTTTCCTTTGTAATTATTAATTGTTTCACGTCATATAAGTATAATGCGAGTTAATGTTTTATCACAAACTATTATTATATTAAAAGTTTAATATTTTTTTTATTATTTATTACTTACGACATATTACGCCAATACAAGTAAAAGTTACATAGCTAAATTTTCCTATCAATAATTGAGTGCAGATACTCTATAATAATGGTAACATAATAAAAAAGTGAGACATTTTCTTTTTTGAAAAAATCGATTTGTGCATCTTGTATCTAATTTCTCATTTTTCGCGTCGTCGTTTGGTGTAGTCTTTCAACATATGTTCAACTTCTATATCGCGAAAATGTATGTTGTAATCTTTGATGTCTATTAATTTTGTCTAATATAACTAAATGCGGTTTTTAGTTTCATTTAGTTTTGAATTGTTTTAACTTTAATATTTAATATCTTTGTGCTTTAATATTTCTAATAGATTAATATAAAACTATTAGTATTTATAATCTTACGAAATATAATAAAATTACAATTAAAATGATTTATATTATGTGAAGTAATTTTCTAATCGATACTGATATAATTTAACATGATTGTTTTAACTTAAACGTTTTATTTCAAAATAGTTAAAACGATAAGTTTCAATAGAGAAATATCCTCCTGTAAATGTATTTATAAAAATATGTACATACAAAATATATATACAAAATACTTTTATTTTTATTTTTTTTTGAATCTTCTTTTTCTTTGGAATTTTCCTTCCAAGACAAAAACTGTAAAATATTTGGTTATAAAATGTCGAGGAAGAGAAGATATTAAAGGTAGGCGTTCCTTTATTTATAGAAATATTCAGACTAATAAAGTATATCTACAATTAATAATGTGATCAAAGGATTGCAAACTATTTACAAGTTACTAAAAATGAATATGAAAATAAATAATTATTATGTATTACTGTTTGTTGAGCAAAATTTCGCGAAAATAAATAATTTTAAGTATCTTTTATTTCTTTAAAGTGGAGTTTGACATGAATTATGAGAATCTATAACACTTTATTTATTTCCTCTTTACGTGTCGATTGAAGAAAATATCCTCAATATTTTTACCAACAATTATTACTAACTCTGCCTCCATTCTCCTTTAAAGATTAAACTTCTAATTATTATTATTAAATGATACGATTAGGACAAATTATTCCATATTTAAATAAGAGGATCATCAAGTCATTCACTTATACAGTCATTCCTTAAAATTAAATCAACTGAGTGGCATGAAGTAAACATTTATCTATAACATAAAATAAATTACAAATGTATAATAGAAATATTTAAAAGTTGTAAAAAATTATTTCTTTAAGAAAAACTTCTTTTTTTAAGGCATAATTCACAGTGTACTAATTTTATACTTTTAATTCTAATTGATTGCTTTATAGAGAATAATCCTTTAATATAAAAACATCATTTTAAGATTTTGAAAAGAAATCTTTGTATTTTAATCCGTGATCACGTCATTTTTTTATTTTTTAATTAATTTATAGAGCGCATTAAATCCGAAGATGTCAAATGCGCTAGACAATCAAACGAACCCAGCCAGGAACGAGGTAATAAATGCGGTCCGAGCCAGGGCTCGAACCCGGTACCTTCTGACCGGCAGTCAGACACACAACCATCTGGGCCAACCCGCCCTAATAATGATGATAATAATAATAGTCATGATGATCCTTATACATTAAATGTAAAAATTTCTCAATATAATTTCTTTTTTTTGTTGTAAATGAATGGAATCTGTTTTGATTTTGTAGTTTAAAGTTTAAAGTTTGTATTGACATATAGAGTTATTTCCAAAATAAACTTAAAATTGACAGTCTGTATATTATTGTGATTTGATTAGTGACGTACGTATGTTGGTCATAGTTTACATTAAAATACTTTGGGAAACAAAATAAAAAATACATCAATTTATATATATATATATTAAGCTTTGTGACAATATAGAGTTTTACAAAAAATATACGCTTTAATAAATCTAAAGATATTTAAATAATAATAGAACTAACTCTAAATAAATACCTATAGAAATAAAAAATAATCGTAACAAAATAATATTACAAAAAATAGGTATTCCAAACAATGCTTTCTATTTTAAAGTCGTTTAGTTCTTCAATAACATTTTCCCCTTTTATCCTTATTATCAATCATTCATTCTGTTTTTTCTGTTCGTATTCCAACATTCGGTCGACGATGAAGCCAAAGACAAAAAAGGGATTACTTTAATTATCATCTATAAATTATCTGACATTTCTTTACTTGTGCGACAAATCGATTTATTTCTAATGTTGTTTGAATGCTGAAACTTTTTTATGATCTTAAAATAAGTCGTAAGTTGCCTACTAGGCAAATATTTATATTAATTTGAAACGCAATGAAATTAATTAATTTTAAATGAATTTAAAATGACCCTTTAATTACAAAAATGCCAGCGAAAACAACATCACATTTTTATAACAGAATATATGAAGAATTTATGACTCGTCAGAACTTTCATAACATATAAGATTTGTCTGTCGCTGTATTCTGTAATTAGAAATATATGTTGCGTATTATTAGGTATATTATTATTATATATTAATATCTCCATAGTAATTTGCTATGAATAATATTGCAGTACACGAATTTAGAACTAGGTGTTATTATAGTGTTATTCCTCGGTGTATTCTATAATCTATCATAGTTATAACACAATATGAGATAAAGGTAAGTAAAGCAGAGGAAATACATTATTAATTTAATCATACACAAATAAATAACTAATTAATATGAATGACATAATTACAAAATATTATATTATTTAATTATAAATATTTGTTATCAATTTATTTTGTATTTGGAAGACTCGGAATTTAGAACTTATTAAGACACACCGAATTCTTTAAAAAATGAATAAATGGATACATTTTATAAAAATTTATTAAATTATATTTGTGTGACATTAGTTATTTATATGATCACTTTTCGATTTTATGGTACTCATATTATTCAACCCCAATTTGTTTTAATTAGATTATATTATTTAGATGAAAGCATGGAGAAATTTCGCTTTACAACCTTTATTTTTGCGATTAATAATTAATCTATATTGTGCAGATCGATAAATCCTCTTTTCTGTCCAACACTCAAGCTGTAACATAGCGGTCTTCTATCATAACTGATAACAAACAATCTCAAAATTGTTGTCAACTTCTGCATAAAAGTACATACGTGATTTATCACTGTCAAATAATAAAGCTTTTTCAATATATTTGAAATAGATTTATGATAATCAAACGCATGATTCTTATAGCTGCTACATGTTTATTTATATTTTAAAATTTTAAGTGGATAATAATATTAAAATAATAATAATAAAATAATAAAAGAAATTGAAATGAAATGAAATGAAATATGAATTACTAATCTCAAGAATATAATTTTATAATTAAGCAATTGTTTGTAACGCAAAAGTTGTGCGATTAATTTTTTTATCGTGACAAATCTTTACAATATTTAATTTATATTTTTATTTAAATGACAGTTTTAATACAAAACTTTAGAAGAATACTTTTTATCTTGATATCAATACTGTTTTAATAATAGTCATCCCAATAAATTTTATATTCCAATATCCACTAATATTTCAACAAACATAATAATGTTTCCGAATTCAAGTTTTGTTGAAATCCGGATTTTTTATTACCGTCAGTAAATCATTATTTTACTATCTTATATTACACATGCATTTATTCAGAAGTTTATTCATTTCTTTTTAATTATCGTTATAATATATATATTGATGACTTGATATTATTTATTAATCGCGGTTGGAAATTAGTTTCAGGCGTGTAGTTAGATTAATGCAAAAACAATAATTCTCTTTCTATTATATTACTTTTAATTCTATGTTTAATAGTTTTTAAATATATTTTTCTATATTCTAAATTATGAATATCATGTCGAGATGATTACTTTGATTCGCCATTTAACTATTTTTTAATTTTATTTATAATTCCCATGTATATTTTATTGACAAATTCTCCGACTTTTTCATATATAAAAGGATTAGAATAGAACACGTATAATTAAAACATTGAACTCTGTAATTTTATATTTCATGTCTGCATAATTCATCAATAAAGTATGTGACTACTAATGTAATTTAATTAATTAAATATCCTAACTCTCTCATTTTTTCAGTACCTAATTGGATGCCACAAAATACTATTTCAATTTTTAAATGAAAACATTCGCTTGAATTTTAAGTTTTTTTATTTAGTTTGCTTTATTTTTTGCGAATTTATGAAACTACTCAATGACTAAATTGCGCATTATTTGATCAATGCGAGTTGAAAATAATATGTAGACATCATTAATTGAGAACTACTATTGACCCATACATGTTGCATCATAATATAATCGAGATATCTCATTGTAATTAGTCAATGATTGCAAAACAAAGATCTTTTAGTGAGAAGAATTTCACAATAAAGAAACACACTAACACCATACATACACTCGACAACATAATAAATAACCACCCACTCAAGAATATCAAAACAATCGATTTAAAGGTGGGGAGCCGCCGTGTTTGTTTAATTAGTCCTTAATAAAACTTCTTTCAAAGCAAGTTGCTTTGATAAATCAATACAATACCTATAGTCGTTACGAGATTCTTATTTTCTGTGTAAGAAAAGTGATAATGTAGACTCTGAAAGCAATAAACCCCACTCTTTAAGTAGATATCTTACATCCATATTGACTAAATGAGCAGGAGTACTTTTCATACCCAAAACGCAGGTAAATAAACAAAAGAATTTCAACCAAACGACGAATAGAATTATTACATTTTTTATAACATGTTTTTTAAACTTAAATAATTTTGAAGAATTGTCAACTCCATTTTTTATGTAATACTTAAGATATGTAAATTTTATTTTGCTTTGCTATAAAACATGTATTAATTTATCTTTTATCGAGAGGGTATAAAAAGAAACAGTATATGCCGGCCGAGCAAAAAATATTCCATCTTTTTATAATTAAATTGCTTCTAGTAGAATATTGCTGTTTTATTTTGCTAGCATTCAAAGATTTGTTACCTTTACATTTATCCAAAAGTATTTGTTTTAGTTATTAGATTAAATAGTCAACAAACGTAAATTTAATTTATATGTTACATAATAAGATCTAAGACATGTTAATGGAACGTATTCAAAAATGTTAATAAATAGTTAAAATTAAAAAAAAATTGAAGCACAATAATAATAAATTCGTGGAATATTGCAATACTTATTAACATCACAACATTTTATTGACTCACATAATTTGTTACATTACTTCAAATAAAAAAGTCTGTCAAATGCCCAAAGCAATATTTCTAGAATTTAAAAGTTGTTAATATAATATTTTATTGTGTTTTAAAATGATAGTTATATGTTTAACTTATAAAAAGAATACATCTATAGCTTTTTTTCTAAACTCAACAGTTCAACGTCATCAATATATTCAACGTAAAGGAAAATATATTGTAACTATTAATTACCATCATAAGCGCCGAAATTTAATTTCATTAATGGTTAAATAATTAATTTATTAGCTTTTTGATAAGTATAGTTTGGTATAAGTATTATAAAACTAATTAGCGTCTATTTTAGAATTAATAAACCAAATATCGATAATTAAAATTAAATCTAACGAACATTTAGAAAGAAACCTTTTTTAAACAGAAACAATTAAATTAATAATAGATTATAATGGTGCGGCACTTATAGACCATGTCAACATATAATTTTGATTTATAAAACTTTGACATAAGAATTTATTGAATATTTGGTTGATAAGGCACCTATAATGAATATTTTTTGAAAAGTGGGCATAATAAATATCTCTCTCACTCATTTAAAACTTTTTATTCATTCTTTAGGAACCCTACAAACGTAAGAACAAGTGTTAACACACAAACGTAAGAACAAGTGTTAACACACAAACATAAGAACAAGTGTTAACACACAAACATGAGAACAAGTGTTAACACACAAACATGAGAACAAGTGTTAACACACAAACATGAGAACACCCTTTCACAATATTCTCAAACATTTGAAATGATATTATTTATTATCATATTCCCTATTTCATTTTGTCATTATTTATAAGTGTTAAATTTGTATGTACTCTCCAATTCCCATAATTTAGTCATTATAGTCAGAAAGATATATAGTTTAGCAGCAATTCAACAAAAGCAAACAAAACTTTCACTTTTTAAAAAGAAAACAGTTTTTGTTATATGAGTTAAAAAAATTATTTTTAAACAATTGTTGTTCATTCTTTGTCATCATTCTTTCTTTGCATTGTATATATATCTTCTATGCATTTAAAAAATCTTAATTGAAAATTATGGGAAAATAATTCTATTTAAATTTCTTCAATATTTTACAGTTTAAAAATTACCTTGCCATAATAATTTTAGATGCTTTCATTGATTCAATTTTTTACCCTGCGAATCTAAAGTTTTGCAATTTGTAATTGTATAATCTTAACTCTTATATTCAAATATTCTTGTATAATCTATAAAGAGATATTTCTTAAATGCATCGCCTGTATATGCTATATATTCAAAAACAATCAATATAGCCATTTGTGTTGCTTTAAAAAAATTTCGAAAAGGTTTTTTCTGAAACTTTTCGATCAGTTTATTTATCATTTCAACATTTATCTATAATACCAATTGTGTTAACAATGATATAAGAGAATAATGAAATTATGTTATAAGTGAATAATTTAGACGATTACAAAATAATTAGATTATATAATAATGTTGAGTTTGTGAGATAAAATTCTTCATTTTGATTACAAATATTTGTTCATATTTCAAAATGTTTTCACAATATACAAAATATAGAATATACAAAAAGAAAATTATATAATACAATCAAACTTTTCAATAATAATATAAAAAGGAATGTATTTTATTAAATGTATTTGTAATTTTTTTTATTCGGAATGTGATATCGAAATTATTTAGAGTAAAGTATAATACTCGAACTAATGTAATGTTAGTATTTTCTAATGAATACGTTTTGTCATTTTCAAGTCCCTTCTATTAACCAAGTGTGTTTATACATATCAAAATATGAATTATATTTTGAAGGAAAATAGGAAAATTAGTTAAAACACGGAATGACTAAAAT
Organism: Vannuccia rotundouncinata; assembly: GCA_034780395.1. Classification (NCBI taxonomy): domain Eukaryota; kingdom Metazoa; phylum Platyhelminthes; order Proseriata; family Coelogynoporidae; genus Vannuccia; species Vannuccia rotundouncinata. The sequence goes on along the minus strand of JAUZNC010010462.1, from coordinate 5,581 downwards.
AAAAAGTTTCATAACGTTTTAGATAATTACACTGGAATCATTTACACAGGAGTTACATGCAATCAATAGAGGAATATTTTGAAAAATGTCTATATTATTTCCAAAGAATTTCAAAATAATTATTTCTTCAATCTTGCTCAGTATTTTCATAGTTACAAGAAAAATTCATAAATAAGTTCATAAAGGTGTTATATATTAATATATAGTACAGTAAGATCTCAATCGAAGCTATTTCAAAATAAAAACTTTTTTTAATTCCCACGAAAACAAATCTTTTTGAAAAGCGGCGGTTGAATTAAATCTAACAAGAAAAATATTCCTCTTGTGATAAAAGTAACTAACGATTGCAATTTACAATGAATTTTCTAATTTTAATTATAGTTATATACAGGGTGGTCAAAAAGTCTGGACAAGGTAACGTATAATTTTAAATCAAATATATACATCGATTGCAGTGTGACTTGGATTTTCTAATTCGTATCGGTGGTTATAATTATTTATATTTGGATTTAAGTGGTTATAATTAGATATGTTATGTAATATGTTCATTTAATAAGCTTACAAAAAGTTTCCAAAAGAAGTCAGAATTCAATGCGTTAAACGTTTTTATCCAACTGATAATTTGAGTCAAGCTACAAGAGATGTAACCAATCAATTTCAATTCCAGTGATGGATGTAAAACGCAGTGGCAGACCTAGCATCACTATAGATCCAGATTTTTGAACTGCTGGTTAAACAGAAGTTGAAGCAGACGAAAGTACATCAACTCGTCGTATAGTTGGAAATCTTTCGGCTGCTGGGTGTTCACAAATAAATAGTTCTTAAAATCCACATTATACCTTGTCCAGACCTTTCGTCTTATATTTTCCAGATTTATATTGTAACCAGGCCATCGTGCTTATGATAAAGTTTCTAGTTTCTGGACAATTTAACTAACCAGATATGGAAAAGACAACAGGTTTTATTTTGAACTGATAAGAATAATTAGAGATTGATTGTATCGATTACTTTTTCCTTTTTAAAATACAAGAAGGCTGAAATATATCTGATTAAATATTACCAGTTGGGTTTTTGCTAACACGCACATAAGTTTGGAGGGGTCGGGAGGGAAAGATTAAAGATGAAATGGATTTTCCCAAAACACTTTTCTAATATCTTTTGTGCTACCAAGAATATTAAATAATAATTAAATTAAAATATTTCATCTCTACACTGTTAAAAACATTGGTCGGTCGGGTGTCAACTTATATACTGAAGTGTTCAAAAGCTGGAATGAATTTAATTATAAATTTTATAGGTAAGTGTTTCCGTAATTAAAAACAAAAACTCATTAGTAAATTACTTATTTAATATTTTATAACAGAATTGATGCATTGAATAGAATACTACCCCGATATATATAGTAATTTAAGATAATATTGTATAAACCTCGGCAGTCTACATTCTACCGTATACTGTATATTTTAATTGTTGAAATATACCAAATAACTAGAGATATTAACCAGTCAATCATAATATCAAATTTATTTAAAATACATAAAACATTAATTTAAAAACATATTAAACATGCAAAAAATAATACATTATATATCATTAGTGTTATATAAATAATATTTTGAATGATCATACGTATTGTTCCAAGACAAAATAAAACATTTAGTTCATCAATAAAATTAATTATTTAATATCTTCATTAATTTATTAGAGAATTAAAATAATTTTTCAAATTAATATAGTTACATAGTTTTATGACTTTCCAAAACATCGGTTTTGTAACAATTTTTAATTTCTTCTAATGTTTCCTTCATGTCTAAAATATAATTTATTTTGATAAATTTCCACATACTTAGAATTTGTATGTCAGGTAAAACTATTTTTTAATTTGATAGTAAAGTTTATAATTTGATTCACAATCAATATGTAATCAATAAATATAATGTAACTACACCAAAACACTATACTTTACCATCTATTTTCAAAAGCGGTTTGGATAAACTTTGAAAGTTACAAGATAGGGGTAGTTGGATAACTGAAATGAAACTTAATAAATTTGTAAAATAGGAAATTATTTAATTTTATAATTTATAAAGTCATTAGACGGCCTCTTTAAAACGATTAACATTTAATAACATTTAACATTAACAATTAAAACCCTTAAAACAAACAACATTATGACAATATTTATGTATATCGAATAATATAAAATCCGACTGAAAATCGAAAAAAACGCAATAAAAAAAGTTTTCGGAATTTTATTTAATATTATTATTTGTTAAAACTCATTCGACACCTGTTCAAATTCTCTTGACCATGTTGTGACGTGAAGGTTATAATTGTGATCCGGCTTACATGTTTACATCCGCCTCTTAAGTCTCAAGAGTCACTTAAAACGAACCCTGGCCGACATTCGGAAGCTCCTCAACCTTCAGGAATGTTCTGTTTTTCAAAGCCATCCTTAACCAACTGACGATTCAACAAGACCAACGACTGAAAGATTTTTCTCCACCAACCTTCACCAATTCTGCGTTCAAAACTTGTTTTTAGTCCTTAATTATAACTGATCCTAGGGACACAATTTACTTAATTTCCGTTTGTGCTTACCGCAGGGAACTCGCACTATTATTTATTGAACGCTGAAGGTAATTCCTTCATGACAGTCGTACAGCTTAGTTATAATCTACTTTTCGATCACCCGTCTATCTGTTCCAAATGGTCTCCATCTGTACTCCCATAATAGTCTAGAATTAAGTTTTGTGTGCTGGTTTCTATTCTCTTTATTATTTAACCAATGGTAAGTCGCACATTATAAACCATAAACTAAAACAATGAATATATTATTGGTAAACAACATTTATTAATTTAGCAAAAATAGATAAATATTCATTATCACATAAAGTTTGACAGCCAAAAAAAAGTTTTTGCTAACAAATAAAACTTATGGAATAGTTGTGTTGGCTCACAATACGAACACATTTAACATCCTTTAAAAATGTATTACGAAGATATAAATAAAGTTTATACATTAACACACTGAATTTTAATCTAAGGAATAAATTTATGATTTAAACACTTTTAAGAAAACTAAAATATGAAATAAAATTTAATTTAAAAAAAATTAAATATTTCATATTAATATTTGAATTTTACAATTATATATATATTGAATTCTGTATTGTATTGTATATATTGAATATTGAATTTTAATAAAATGGTATGCCAATGAGCACACTTTTTGCAATTTTGTTTATAATAAATATTTATATTCAGTTTATTTTTTATTTAATTTTATAAATTTTGGGTGATTATAACAATTTGTTTTTGCTATTATTCTACAAAGATATTCATAAGATAACGTTAAAAGTCTGTTTAAAAGATTTTTTGTTCAATTTTCATTATTTTATTCCTCAAAATACTTCTTTTAGTATAATTCCTTTATTTCTAAAAGCTAAAAATGGAAGAAAAAAAAACATTTTTTTCCTATTGAAATTATTAGTATGATTAAATATACAATTATATGTTGTCCATAAATTATTCATGCATTAAACATTAATTAAATTTTGATATGCTTGTTATTTACTTGAAGAAAACGTTTTTGATTTTTTTGAGTATGTATGCAAATTTATGTTTAACTTTTTTAAAAAAAAAAGCGACTTAAAAAATCTTTATGTTCAGAGAAATATATTTGAAGAGACCCTTTTAGACAACGTCATACGATACAAGTTAACATCGAACATCTCGGTTAGAGGTTGTATATTGTTTTCTCTTGAAGCATGTTTTCGGGATTTATTTCTAAATAGTTCCAATTGATTTTAGATTTCGGTTTTTGGAATTTACAAATACATCAATTAAAGTATCCTATACTATACTATACTATCAACTTATAAGTTATTTCATAACTATTTTATCTCATATGATGTGATACCCTACAGTGTTTCCTTCAGTACAAAAGTACGTATTAAATATCACAGATATAAGTCAATTACTGTCAAGTAAGCGAAAAACAATTAGGAATGCAATGCACCATAAATAACTAAAAGTAAATTGATTTTTCTTTTCAAATAAAGAGAAAGAGAGAGATTACGAAATAATTTTATAGTTATTAACAAAAACGTATTTATTTTATTTATAAAATTGTTTTATTAGATCTATATGCGCAAAATATTGGATTTAAAAATAATTCACTACAAATCAGTGATATACTGAAGTATGGTCAAACAACATCGTAAACAATTTTGAATTAAAGTTAAGCTCTTTATACTTGAAGTCCATGTGAATGATTTTACCTTATACATCATGTAATCCTGATTTTTGTTTGCCGTATAATTTATAAACAATGTGTTTTTAGAAATTAATTAGTGATTGTATTATACTATACTATATCATTTGCATTTTTAATTAAAACTTTACATTCTAGATTAGAAAAGGGTGTGGCATATATTAATTTAGCGCATATCAAGGGGAAACGAAATTATAATAATTTTTTTTAATATATATTTTGTTTAAATATTGTTAAAAATTTTACACTTAAAAATATCTTGTGAAAATGAAAAAATTGATGTTTTGTAAATAATCTTTTTAAATTGAAATAATTAAAAAAATTATAATTGTTCTATAAATAGTTGTATAAATTTTGTTTGTAATTATTTAACAGTTTCATTATATTTAAAAATATATTTATTGAAAAATAAATAGATCTTCAAATGAGGGAAGTCCATCATATATTATAAATTCTGCAAGTGTTTTTGGAGGCAATTGTCCCAGTGTACCAGTGTTCCTTTGTAACAATTTTTAGTAACATTTAAAAATTTTATCAACTTTTATATTTTACTTAAGAATTTTTTGAAACTTTTAATTTCAGTGTGTTATATTTAAAATGATTCAAATCTTATAAAAATGTTTTATGATGTGTTAAAAATGTTAAACATGGGCAATTTACTACTGCTTAATTTAAAAGTAGTCACACTATTTCAAATTTAAATTAGATTTAAATTAGATTAAATTATAATACTTATTTAGAATAAATAAGATTAAAATAAATTTAAATTAGAATAATAAAATTCAAAATGGCCCAAATAGCCATTAATCCGATTCAAATTTGTCAAATCGGATAATGTCTAGATAAAAATCAGTGAATTTGGAGGAAATCAAGAAGATGTACTTCAGGTTTAACATTTTTCAATTTTAAATTAGCCCCCACAAAATTTGAAATTCGCGCTTAAATTAGAAATGCGGGTCACAATTTGGAATTCTAGCCAAACGTTCACGTAATAGTAACAATCTGGTAAATTAAGATTAGTAACAAATTAACGATAAGGTAAAACATAGAAAATGTATCAATCTTAAAAATAAATATAACCATTTCATTTGATTACACTATGCTACAATATTTCTCGTATTCCCCTAAACTTGTAAAATGGACTAATGGACTAAACTGGAATAATAAAATATAATAATTAAAGCGGAAATAAAAGACAGACAATTAAGGCAGGTACGGGTCAGTTATTCAGGTTTTATCAGCCATCAACGACAAAATTCAGAACAATAGCGGCACATTCAAGTCAAATGCGTTAATTAAAATTTT
>JAUZNC010010451.1:4704-31181 GCA_034780395.1 Vannuccia rotundouncinata | reverse complement strand
GGTTTGATTGTGTCCGCGTTAGAGATACGGGGACGTTCCCGGATATTGTATAAGATGTGGTCAAGCTGAGCACGCCTGTATGTTGGTACATGTCTTGTCTGATTTCTGCGGGGTCTTTTAGGGCCAGTAAATGTAACGAGCCTGGGCAGCTTACATGTATTAATTTCCCAAAATATCCAGTTATTAGATTAGAACAATTGTTGAAACAAACTTAATAAGATCCTTGCTCTTACAAATAGAAGATTGAAAAATAATCAACACATTTGGTTTCATAGACCACTAAAAACTGTGAATACTCATTACGCAATAACATTTTCGTTTGAGTATCGAATGGAATGCGAGTAAAACTATCCCAAAAATCAATATTATATGACGCAATTCTGAATAATGAAGTAGGATAATTAACAACAAATAATATCGAAGAAGTATTACTCTAGAAAAGCGGAGATGTGATTTATAAGTGACATTTAGCATTTGATATTCTATTATTCTATTCTACTTCTTTAAATCTACTTTACAGCTACTTAAATCTACCGATTTATTTGCCTATTTCATAAAGCTGCACTTAAATAATTGTATTATTAGACAAATGCAGACTTGTAGATACAATTTTATAATTATTCTGTTTCACAACATTTTCAAATAATTATTGTAACATTTCTTTTCTATGACTCATAATATAAAACTTTAAATGATTTTGGTTGTCTGAAAAATAAGACGACAGAGTTAAATAAAGAAATTGCAATCTAAAACTTCAAGAAAATATATACTGGGAGGCAGAAAAGTATTAGCATAATTTCGTTACTGTTGTGCTATTTTTTGACCACACTGCCTACATATATTTGAATATTACATTGTATTAAGTATCGAGTAGTGAGATTTATTGACTATTAAGCATTGAGTACGTATTGGCAAATTATTCAGTAATCTACTCCCCGTCACTTCAGGAGTTCCCCGGGGGAGTCTGCTCGGACCTTTTCTCTTCTGTCTTTTTGTATCTTCACTCAACTCTCTTCAAAAAAGTAATTTGATCGTTAAATATGCTGATGATACGCTCTTATAGTTTAAACTTTTCTTGCGGAGAATGGAAGGCAGGAAATAAAATCCGAACATAACAATCTAGATAATACTAGGACATACTGTCTATCAATATCAATAAACTATTCCCATTCTACGAAAACCTAACTTTATTTCAACCCAAATTACTGGCGTTCAGCTTAAGTGTCTTCATTCACCTTGGAATTCAAATTTAGATGTGATCTTAAGTGGAAAAATCACATTTCGACTAATATCAAACGCGCCTCAAAAACCGTGTATATTTGACGATGTTTGAAAAAAATATTTTCCACCAAAATAGACTTTTTAAACACTTACAAATCACTAACCAGATCTATTTTGGAATACTGTAACCCATTATTTGTTGAAATCGAACTCAATCAGAAAAAGAAACTTAGAAATCTGCCGCGGCGAGCCGATAGGATTAGTTGTGGATCAGAATGCTCTGAATTCTGCCGGCCTGACCTATATACCACAGACGAATTCACAAAGTAAAAGATTGTTGAAGAAATGTATCCATGATAGACGTACACCCTTCTACACCCTTCCCTCAATCATTCCTAAATTCGGACTCAGAAATAAACTAATATTAACCACACTTCAAAACCACTAGACGACGACTTAAGAATTTTTCGTTTTGTTCCACCCTGTATACAATATTATCTTATAAATTTCATTTTTATTTTACTTTAAACTTCGTATAATTATGTTCAATCGAAACATTATCATGTAAATTTTCATATCCTACCTATCACTTGTATATATATATATATAGATTTCTTCAAAACAATGTCAGCGTTCTATTATAGGATTTAGTATGATTTCTGGTGATAAATCTATCAACTTTGTTAAATTTAAGAGCTACCGAAAATAGCTATACATATAATAGACTTAATATTAAATTTATGTATTAAAATTATATAAAATATGCGATCCGTAATATTTGTTATAAGCTCTAGTTTATTTATCACAGTAGTTGCGCCTTCAAATCTATAAGTATACAACATATAAGTTCAACAACAATTATAAATACAAAATATTCTAGTACTGTATTATTCTAGTATTCTAGTGTAATATACGAAAATATATTAATATATTATTTATTTGTTAAATTCAATATTTAAAATATATATATTTTAAATATGTTTATTATTTTATTGTTATTATTATTTTACTTATGGATTATATTTCAGTAGTGCGTTGTAAGTAATTTTATATTAAGACATTTCTTTAATTATTTTACACACAAAAGTAATCAATAAAACTAATTGAAATCATTAAAATTTGAAAAATAATATTTATCTTTTAATTTTTTTAATTGTAGAAGCTTTTAATATTATAAAAATTATTAAAAATTAAATTGAAATGTAATAATTATGAGTAGGTATGATATATATTAAGTAAATATTAAGTAAGATTATTTATTGCTGCTGTTATAATTTTTTTCACTTTTGTATTCACCTCTGATGAAGGTACACTCGTACTGAAAATTCAGGAAATAAACTTACATTGTGTTGTGGAACTTTCTTATTTAACTTCTTATTTAATATTATTTATGCCAACACAAAACATTTATCTTAATATTAAGTAAATGTATAAAAAATAATTACATATGGCTGATTTCACGATTTACAGCCAATCTAATTCCACATTATAGTGATCGTATATAAATGCATATCATAATAGATCCACACTGCACAAGAATTATTCCTCCTATTTATAATGTCTTTGCTGTCCTATAAATAATATAATTTAGTATGACAATTATATTTGTTTCAATTTCAATTAAGAATTCCACAGTGTATTATGTTTTGTTAGGAGAGTTGAATAGTTCACCCAAGGATACCATCTTCTTATGGAACGATATTAATGTATTTAGATAGATACTATTATTTTATCTACGAAGGAATTTATACGATCAACATAACAATACATTCAGTTTCAGAATTTTCAGAGGATTTTGCATCACATTAGTTAAAATAGTAATTATATATTTTTTACGAATCATAACAAATAACTATAAATGTTTAATAACAATTAGAGTATAAAATCGATAATAAAGATGGATGTGCAATTTTGGATAATTTATGCTTTTTTATATATTATAACGGTCAGAAAATATTGAAACCAATAATATTTTACCTTGTCACGTCAGTTACAATAAAATTATGAATTCATATAAAAGCGTTGGTTGTTTGGCAATATTCCAATTAATTGAATGTTTATAGTTCTGATGATAACCATAATAAATAATCTATAATAAAAATAGTTTTTTATATTATTCTTACATATATATTGTAATGGTTACTGTTATAAATAGGTTATGGTATCCTCAAATCAACTATTCAACTTTATTAACAATGAATATAACATTGTGGTATTGCTAATTATACGGTCATTGCACTGTAGTACAATCAAGCGCAATTAGAACAATTCAGTTCACCAAAGTTGCTTTAGTTAAAAGTCATTAATTAGAAAGTCGAAGTATATTGATATTCTTTGTATTAGTCAATGTATTAATTAAATGTCTTAAATAGGAAATTTGTTGAATTATAGTATCCAACAATCAAATCTTATTTTAATGAAAAACTGGACAAAAAAGTCTCTAAAAACAACTAAAAATAAGATTATTAAATAGTTCTCTAAAACTTTTATTATTTTATAACAAAATTCCGAACAAGTCACAAAACTTATGTCAATTAAAAGAAGTGAAGAAGTAAAAATTTATTCATATATTTTTTAGAGTAAATAAATTTGATTTCAAAATTTATAAATGTTTAAAACGTAATTAATTGTTAAAATCACTTCACAATCTATAAATTAAACTCAGTGCAAACTTGTTAAAAGTATTACAAAAAACAGCAAAATTGAAATCAGATCATTGAATACCAAATATTATCAAAACCAATGCTCATCCTCAATTCATCTGCTTCAACTTTTTGTGATGAATATAGTCCAGGACCGCCACTCACCGGGTCGTAGGAGAACAGAAAAACGCTCGGCACTGGCATAGAATTCACTGTACCAGTGACATAAGGGCAGGCGTCGGGCCGACTAAAAGCACCCATCAGTCCTTTCTCCTCGGTACAGGGCGGCCCACCTGAAGAATACACATAGAATGCTCTCTGGTAGTTATCTCCCTGATAAGGAAGTGACCCAGTGAAGACACCCCACGTCGGGACGCTCCTCAGAACAGAAATGTTCCACGGGAAGGCTGCAATCAGCTGATCAATGGTAAACCAGGAGGTTGTATTTCGGTAGTCTTTTCCGGTTGTATTAAATACGAGTTCGCATTTCTTAATTCCATTAAGATACATTTGGTAAGTGACATTTTTTATGCTAAGTTGGTTCCACAAGTTGACGAGAGGACTCTTGTACCACGTCTGCAGTTTCAACGAACTCCAGTCAAGAACTACGGTTTCGTTGACAATGTCATGAGTGTAGACTTCAAATATTTTGAAGCCTGTTTTAGCTCGCATCCCAAGAAATGGAACTACAGATGTTGACACCCGAGAATAAGCTTTTGGTATTTTTATTTTACCAAAAGATTGGCATGCATTGACCTTCGGATAGTAAATGAAATCCGTTTTTTGTCTCATGCGAGCGTTAAATATACAACTGTGCAAGTTGAGTGATCTGTGAGTTGCAAACTGAACTGGTGAAATAAACTTGACTTCAAAAATTAAGAAAAAAATAAAAAACGAAATTTTGAACGATATTGCCATTACAGTGTTATGAAGAGATTCTTACGTGTTATCTTCGCACGAAAGTATTTGACAATTAGGTTATGTAATCAGTTAACCTTTTAAACGCAGAATAGTGAACACTTTCTTTAAACCAATGAATGCATTGCAATTATGTAAAATTCAATAAAATTATTCCTGCCTGGATTCTTTTGTCTATTTAGACAAAAACATCCTAAATTACTTTTATTTACATTACGAATTTATATAAATTAAATATCCAACATATCACAAATAAAATTTCCATTAATGAAAAAATTATTCTGAAGATTCAAAATATTTTGGTGTTTACAAAAACTACCAATATGTTAAATATTCTCTGAAATAATAATAACGTCAAAGATTTAAGGGTCTGCATGGGTGTTTAGGCGTTATAGCAACCTCTGAGAAGATTGGAAAAAGGTGTAGATTATTAGTATAGTTTCAATAAAGACTTTACTGATTTACATTCAATAATTTTATTACATAATTAATTTCTTTGGTACGATTGAGATTCTAGCTGAGTTTGAAAGTATCTGTTTTTCTTATAATTATAACCAATCTCAATTAAAACAATTGTATAATGGACGGTATAAAATAACATTTAATAGGCGATTATAACTTATAAATAAACTGATTTAGGTTTTTAAAATGCTTTATCTAGAATTATAGAATGATAATAATACTCGAATGCGAATAACCGCAATTTAGAGGTATGATCGCGAAGTCATGACACCCCGGAGATAGATTTTTGAAATTTAAGAAAATTGAAAGAGAAATTAAAGTTTAATTATCAAACGGGTTCGCTTTGGACAAATGAGTTACATCAAAGGAATGAAACCAGAAAATGAGGTTTCAAAATAACGATATATTTTACACCAAATTAATATATATATGTAAAACATGTCTTTAAGCAAGCGATAGAAAGATGCATCTGAAATTTTGATTTTAAAATCCATTTAGCAAAACATCATTTTGTTTCATTAATTATTCTAAATAAACAGAATTAACAAAATTATAATTTATTTAAATATCAATTATTCTACGTAATTTGCCTGCACTTATTATTCAGTTCTGTTGTTAAAAGCTTTTTTTCTGTACTAATGTAAAATATATTGCATTTGCATTATATCTATTATTTAAAACATTCTACAAACATCTATTTTTGGAAATTTAAGTAAAAATAAATAAATTGATAATTATATTGTGACCCCAAACCCAATTTCATAAAATTTTCAATAAATAATTTGTTATTGCTTATTATTCAAAACTCAAATTTTTGTAGTAAAATCTAAAGTAATACCTTGAAATCCATAAAAAACAAACTAATAAGTAAAAAGAGAGAAAACAATATTTTCAACAGTGCCAATTTTTAATAATGAAATACGATATATAATTATCAGCAAGTTTAAACTTTACTTAATTATTAGTGATGTTATATGTTTAAATATTATTTGCTGAAATTTAATGACTATGACGGCATAATAACAAACATGGGAAATATTGACATGAAAAGTTAAAATAAAATTAGAGTTATAACTGATTAGACATGATTGCAGATATAAATAATATAAACACGAAAAGAAAAAAGATCAATTCTGTACAGAGAAAAGTGTTGACTTGTTGATAGATTCATTGGAAATAGAACGTAAAAACTAAGTATTATTATCTGCCCCTGCGGAAGAGGTGTTATCAGTTGTCGAGGCTGTAGCTGTATCAGCACGAGTTTCCTTTCGATCACGACGACTTTCTCGTGACCTTGACCTGCGATCACGTGACCTGGAGCGCGAACGTCTTGAGGAGCGCTTGTGGTGATGTCGATGGTGGTGTCGACTGAAAGGATAAGTCAAATGCGATTCCTTGAATTTAGGTTTATTGACAGAGAGATTAAGAAACTGTGTTACCTTGAAGAAGACGAAGCCTGTCTATCTACTCGATCACGATCTCGATCGCTGCGTTCTCGTCTACTGCTGGATCCCGCTGCACCACTACTACTACTCGTTACACGAGACAATGATTCCTCGTCTTCTCCCGTTGTGCTACTCGGTCGCTGACGTCTGTCGTCCCTTGAACGAGTACGTTCCTCTCGCCATGTAGCCACAGTGGCCCGCAATTCATCCAGTCGGTTGCGAATCTCGATGAAGCCGAGGTGTAGTTTACCACCAAAGTGATCAGCTAGACGACGGTCGTTGTCATGGACGCCTAGATAGGCTGAGCATACCTGTAAAAGAAAAGGGAATTATTCAAAATCCTGCGATAAGTAACATCAAATAGAATAAAATTGGAGCATCCAAAAAGAAAATCAAGTCTCTAAAAAAACTGAAACAATATAACGTTATAGAAAGTAAAGTTTACAAATTTCTGCTTCATAAAAACCATTGTGTATTATAGTAATCCTTAAAAACTGTGGTAGGGTGGGGGGTGATTTTCAACGTGCTGTAAATAATCTATATACATCTATAAAAAGTCTACCCAATTCTGATAAAATTATGCAATTAATAGAACTTACTATATTATGAAATTTAGGCAAGTTCTAAATATATATTATGAAACTACAAAACTGCTGAGAAGGGTAGTGAATTTTCCAGTCCTTTTAAGTAAAGCAATTATATGACATACAAATATCACTAAAGATAAGTTATTAATTTAATGAAATAAGTAGAATTAGGAAAACAGAATAAATCAAAAGCAAAAAGCTCAATATATGACACAAATATCGTTAAAATCTGAATGTTATAGAAATTGAATGCAGATAGAAAATCATTTGTACAACGTTTTGTTAATTGATATTAAATGTTGGTTTAAAATCTTTCCGTTAATACGATTATGCTTCTAAGAAATGAAAGAACACAAGTTTCAACGAATATTACAAACTGTCAGAAGTACAACTTATGCATGTTAATTGAGAGATTTGGATCACTAAATTATAAATAAAATTAATTAAAATTATATATCAATATATTATTTATCAATCAACAGAACAAATTTTTCCAATTACACAATTACTAAAACATACTATAGCTAACACACTTTTTGAGGTGACAACGAATGACAAGGAAAACTAATTGGAAAACCAAAATATGCCCCCGAAGGCAATAAACGAAACTCTCACCTCACAAACTCTAAGCTTTTGTTGCTGAGAAGAACTAGCCGGCATGGTGTTACGAAATTCCATTTCAACCTTTGCCTTCGTCTTATTTAATTCTTCTACTTCAGCCATGAGTTTGAGGGATTCTTCCACCTGACCATCTGCTCCCAATTGTTCAGCACGGGCCAACTTGGTGCCCACCTCCTCTCCTAGTCGATGTATTTCTTCTGCCTTGGCGGTGGCGTCTTCTGACAACTCCTCTTGAGTCTCCTTTAGTCGACGTCGGGCCACTTCAGTGCGACGATTGGTGTCTCGAATAAATGCTTCAAGTTGTTCAAGAGCCTATAGGACAGTAATAGTGCATGCATTATGTTATGGTTACATTTCAACATGTATATTAATAACGTGTAACAATAGAATTGGTAAAACGACTGCATACGTACTTAATCAAAATAAATTAATATTTCCCATAGTTGGGTTAATTTTCCACTAATACAATATTACGAATAGTACTAAAGAAAAAAACAATAAAATCTATAATTAATACTGATCTATACGCGAAATGTATTAAACACTCCATGAAACAGTCATAATATGTTAAAAATGCTAAATTATATGCTATGCCGTTAAAACCAATAAATATACTGAAATATAAACAATTTCCTATGGCTTTGTTTATACAAATTTAATGTATATCACTTACGTCATATTCAAAAAAATATTTATCTCTCTTGGAATCTTTTGCATAATCGGCCTTCAATGCAAGTTCGTGAATTTTTGCACATTCTCCAATATCCATGCGCTGAAATACGAAAAACAAAAATTGTTCACATCGATCGATTTTAGAATACATTAACATGTTGTATAAATATATATATAGAGAGAACGTACCTAATAAAATCAGCAATGCCTAAAATTTACACAAATACTTACTGTTCCATTGAGAATTTCGTGTGGGCAGCATCCAAGAAGAAAACTCTTACATACCCGTGAATCATCAAACTGCACATGAGGTCGGTCGCCTGAGAAATGTAACACAAAGGGTTGACATATTAAATAATTTGTATTTAGAAAAGGGGTTAACTTGTTCAAGGGATGACACAACCAATATTTTTTTAACATAGGGCCTACTGAACGCTTGCTGGAGTCACAGTAAATTATTATTGTAGCTTTATTTTCACATAACATTTCCGGAGTAGTTATGGTTATCTGGACTAAAAGCTGTAGGAATCAACGCAGTGGTAATACTCACAGTCGTGATCCTTACACAAAAATATACTTACAGAGTCATTTCGAAGGGAAATTGCATGTAATATTAGTTCAGAGGATCACCTTAAAAACAACAAAAGAAACACGAATTTTAACAACGTTACCTGTCTACAATTTTGTAATTAGGATGGGCACATGAAGTATCTAGGTTGTTATAAACTATAAAATGGATTGAAATGTAACTGTAATAAACAATAATAATTTAGTGAAATGTTTGTTTTCACTTTCTATAATACAGAGAAACACTTCTCTGGTTCAATAACAAAACAAAAAACCGTATGAAATTTATCTTTTTAAAAATTAATCACTTGTAAAATAAACATAAATTTATAAGTACAATTTTATAATCAGCTAATTAATTACAATCATTATGAAAGATAATGAGAACGTGCAGTAAACACTTCATACAAACATCAACTAGAGATCCTTCTTAAATCAATAACAATTAAATAACAATTGAAATATTTTAATGATAAAATAATAAAAGCAGGTACGATAATTAAATCAATAAAATGTTGGTATTCAAAGAAACCGTGATAAATAATGATATTGTCACAACGCAAAGGACAGTATATTATATATAGGTATAAAAAAAGTAAGACCTTGTAGAGGAAGTAATTAACTGAATTTATTAACATTTGAAAAGATTTAAAATATAAGAGAAAAATAATATTTGCAATACTGGAGATTTGTGACTGATGAAGAATGAATTCCATTTGTTTTCATATTAACAATATAATTCAATTGGGATCAACATAATTATCTAAATCACATTTTACATACCAGTGAACCATGTTATCTTCAAAAATAGAATTTCATTAGGTTAATCTTTGTACCTCCTATTAATTATAATCCTAAACTGAACAGGGTTTAATCCTTCAGACAAATATATGTTCCCTGACACCAACTTATTTTCCCTGATATTTTCGCCTTGCTTTTCGAAAGTCAAGTGTAAACCTATTTTTCTTGACATTTTCTCCCACACTTTTAGTCGAAGGCCAAATATATAAATAATTAATAGTTTCCATTGTATGCTTGCATTGATTTACCAAAAGCAAGTCATACATTTCACAAGCTGAAATAGCTATAGATACTTAGATAGCCTGTGAACAAGTAAATTATTGTAATTGTAGTTAGGTATTATATTATTTAAATGTTAGGTTTAAAATAATTGTGTATTTATAAGTATAAATATTTTAGACATGTATCTTCAAATGTATGTAGTTGTTTCATAAAATAATAAAAACAACAAAAACACACATAGAAACCACAATGACTATTAATATAATCTTCATGGATGTGATTACCTTAAAACTTTATGAAAAAAGAAGGAACAATTATATGCAAATTACATATACAGTCTACTCTGGCTAAACTGGATGCATTTAATTTGGACGATTGTGCAAACCATATGCTAAATAAAGAACTAACAATTGAATTGAATTTGTTTTATGTTAAATAGTAACTATACTGTATAATACACCAGACATACACAAGCTGTACACAAGATGCATTTCTAGGATTTTAGTGCAGTGTGTTAATGTATTTAGCCATCCATAATTTGAGTGCAACATACAATTTTTTCAAATTATTATAATGATGCATTATTACACTTAGAAATAAACTATATTGACATATAATTAGATATTAATCATATTATAAGTTGCTTAGTATTCTCCCTTTGTAAAAAAGTTTATGTTGGCATTGCAACGATTTTTCTAAATTTTATGCATGTCTAGTAGACCATATATGCATTTTTATACAAATATACAATTTTTCCATGAATATATGATTTTATACATGATATGATATATATGGCCATTTTTTGCTATGCTCAAATGAACACTGAATCCAATCCTCTTGGTAGTAGACAATGGATTAAATATACAGATGTTCCTACATTTATGCCTGGTAGTAATCTAAGTGAGACTAAATGTATTGATTTTCCTTGACATACTATCAGTAGTAAGCTAATACCACTTTATGTAATCAACTCAAATTGATTACAAATATCAGTTATACTGAAACCAGTTTTTATTGGTCACTACAGTTTATAGTAGGTATTTTTGTTTAAAGAATGTCCCTAAAAAATGTGCACAATTATAATATCTGTTTGAGCCCTAGAGTTACATTATAAAGTAATTAAAGATATGAGAGCATCTTAATTAATAATAAAGGGGTACCCAGGGACCAAAGTTAGCCCTTTATAAATTAAAAAAATAGGGATTAATTATTAAGTGTTATATATGTTAGTTATACTTATTTAATATGTGTTATTTATTGATTCTAGTCTACCTATACTCCATTTTGCCTCAAAATTAATGGAAAACCATTTTTAATGAACAACTTTAACATTGAGTATCCAAAACGAAATGAAACCCATTCTATTAGAAATAAAAAAATGAGAAAATCTTCATACTTAATTATGTGTTTTAATAAAAAAGAATATAAATTAATTAATTTAAAGTTAAATTAAATAGCACATAATATTAATAAAGCACTAAATATTCTGAAACAGATATTTAATGTGAGTTGAGCACTAAGAATATCATCTTTTCTAGTTATCTTCTAAAATTGATGACTGTTGTTCTACTGGATTCATCACATATATTTAATTCAAAATACAAAATTATTACTTTCCAAATGTTAAATACTTTTAATTTAATAAGATACATCAGTACCATGGAACAAATTTTTAGGTGGTTGGCTCACATTTTAAACAAAGCATATTTATTGGAATCCATAAGACTAAAATAATGTGTCAAACCCATAAATAAATGCATCTCATTATTAAACTTCAGTGAATAAAGTATACATAACATAATTAGTAGATAGAAAAGTAATTATTAAAGTTACATTTTACAATAAATAATATATTATAAATAATTGCTATTGATAGGCAACAAATTAAAAAATAGAATTTAAAATTTATTTTTTGATGTAAATGATTAATTCCTTTTCTAATAGTTTAGTAAAAATATATTAATATAGACAAGGATCACAGTTTAAATGTAACCACAAATTGAAAAAAAGCTTTCAAATATACATATTATACACATATAAAATGAAAAATAGGCAATATTATGATATTATATACATATCATATAATAATAAGAAAAATTCAAATCATTGGCAAGATATACATAGTCTTGAATCTATATCAGAACAAATCAATATTTATTAACTTATTTAATTGCTTGAAAAGTTAGAAAATAATACATGATACCAGCACCCTCCATAATCATAAAAGCATGAGTAGAAGGGGTGTAGAGGTATATCTTTATATGCATATTTTTGATTATCTGAAAATGTTAAAATTAGACCCAAAAATCAGGAAAATGTTAAGCCCTTCATACATACACACCACATTTGACAAAAATTAAGATAAATAATTTACATTTGCTGAATGGCAGTTACACAAAATATATAAAACTTAATGAAGTGAGAGAAACTATAATAGCTATAGTTAAGGGTGCTGAAAATTGATTATGTGTTTATTATTTTTTACATCCAAAAAAGCCACACTGTGCATGAAAAAAAAAGAAATGAAAAATTTAGGAAAAATTTTAATTAAATGCCACACTTTTTTTTTACAAATTGTAATGTTAAAATCACTGTCTACATAAATAATAATTATAAAGGTTAATTTATATTCTATATTTTATTCATTTATTGTTTTATCTTAATAATGTAAATATTAAAATAAATACTATATCAGAATAAGAAGCATAAATAGTAAAAAAAAAATGCATAAATTACTCTTTTTATTCTGATAAAATGAATAAAAAATAATAAAAATTGGGCCTTAAATCTACTGAAATCCATGAATCTATTGACCAAATCTGCAGATCCACTGAAGATTTTCATCCCTAAAAAGCCACACTATAGTGTATTTAAATAATGATTTTGTTGGAACCAGACAAAATAGTGTGTTATTAGGTAGTATACTGTATATAAAAAAATGGGAAAGGACAATCCACAACATTCCAGGACTGCATGAACCTTGTTTGAATCTAGACACAAATTCATATTCATTATACAAATTTAAATGTTTTTACATATTTTATTCTTAAAAGTGTTAGCAACATTTTTAAAAAGGGAGTCTAATAGCAGTTTTAATAAATCTGCTGAAGTAAAAATTTTGGAGCTTTTGTATAAAAAATTAATAAAAATTGGGCACCAAATCTGTGGATCCACTAAAGATTCCCATCTCTTTGTTTGCACTCAAGGATGGTAGCCCCCCCCCCCCTCTCCCAATTTCTTCTCTAACTTAGTATAGAAAAATTAAATCAATGATACATACAAATCATTCACATTAATTTTATGGCATATGCATGGTGTCTTTATGGTGAAAGCCCATGCAGTGTCTTCTTCAATACACATAAAATATAATTATCAATGACTATAATATATATTACCCCTAAGGCCTATGTTATGCAAAGCCTAATTGTTTACAGATAATAAATATTTTTGCAATATAAGTCTTACATAATTTAAAATAATACTTTGATTTTGCATTGAAAAATTTAATTTTCTTTAATTATGACCCATTTTCAAACTCAATCAGTACCAATCTTTATTACAAAAATTTTAATATACTCTTTAAAATATCGTACCATGCTGGTCGGACCCCATTAATTCATTTAGCATTGCTCTCATCTGATCTGTAGCCGACATCTTGTTCGAAAGCTTTTGATAACGAAACTATTTTTAAAATGTGTGTTTTAAGCATAAAAATAAAGATTATAAATAATAATAAAAATAATTATGCTTTAAACATTTCAGATATAAATCCATTGGTAGGGATAGGGACATGATATAATCATCCAGCCTGAATTTAGCCTATTTTTAAAACTTCAGTTTTAGTTTAAACGACTTTGCTTAAAAATTTAAAAAAAAATTACCAAATAAAAAAAGCGAAACAATTTTTGTGGCTTATAATTCATTCTAAAAATATAATGTTGCTTAATTCGATGGCACCTTGCGCCCAATATAAATTTTGCCCAACCTAATCTCTCAACCCACTTCGTCCCCCCGTCACCACATACACTTTTTTTGGATCCGTGCATATATACCATTAATTATACATCTATAATTTATTCATTAATTATACAAAATTCAACATCCGCTATTATATAATATGATTTTTATATATTACTGTATCGGATGTTAAAATTAAAATAAAAAGGTAGTGGTGTTTTTTAACAGCAAAATTCCAAATTCTATGAGAAAACGTATCATAAAAGTTTAAGTAAGCTTGAATTTCTCAATTACTATAATTATATAGTGCGCTCGCACCCGCGATAATTTGTTGATGCTATAGCAGTTCCGAAACAATAGCGGACAAAATTTTCCAGAAATTGTTTTTAAATGCTATAAATTCGTATTCAGAATACTTCTAAAATGGTACTATTTAATTTAAAGTAAAAATATAATAATTTAATAATTGTTCGTTCACTTTGCAGTTGTTGGCCTAGCATGCGAAATTTGATTATATACGATTATATATACTGAAAAATTGATATCTCTTTTCAGTTGTTTAGAACATGATTTTATATTTGTGGATAAACCACTTAATTGATGCAGAATTGATCTTTCGAAGTTGTAAAAGGAAATAGTTTTTAAAAATGTATGGATATAATAATATCTGTGATTATACGTCTATTTAGTATAAATGGGAGGTTATAATAATTATATAAAGTTTCCCTTTATTTGAAAGGAATCTCAATATATATATTGAGAATTGTTTTTCTTTTGGTAGCTTTTTTGATATTTGTATTTGGTAAAATTTTCGTTTGAAATAATACAAAAAATCATAAAACATAAATTAGATTAAAACCAAAAAAATTTTTTTTGCAGTCGTTGTGGACGTAGTCAAAAAAATCTGAGACATTGACTTATAAACAAAAAAACAATAATATATCCAATTACGATCATCGCACAGTTGTGGCTATATTATTTATTGGTTTATAAATGATCAGATATAGCAACGCCGGGACCTTCCATTAGTAACATAAATATTGTAAAAGCGCTTGCAAATATTCCCTATACATATTATATAAAAAAAGTTCAGAAAAAATATATAAAATAGTTTTTAAAGTTCGGAATAATATATTGATCCTTAATCGATCCTCGTGAAATGGAATTACCGTCAAAGGATTTTGTATTACAGTATATAAGGAAATTAATTACAACAAAATATTAATTTTATTGTTGCCAAAATCTATAATGTCTAAAATATCTCTTATAATAATTAAAATAATTTTAATTATAGTGGGCAATAGTTTGTAAAAATTTGTTTAAAAATGGTAAAAATGTTTGGTTACTATTAAAATTAAAAAACTTTAGAAAAATTCAAAATAAATATTTATAACAATCAATAAGGTGTCCTGTATATTATTTCGTTTTTTAATTATAAGCAATAAAAAACTAAAAAATTAGTTATCCAAGAATTTATATTATAGTTGTTTTTGGTATTGTACAATGGGTATATGAACAACGAACAATGAAAAAGACATAATAGGACTGACCACAATGAACAAATCAAGTCAGATAGCTACCACCACCAGCAATTACACTTTAATTGATCCCCAATCTTCCAGAACTTCAAAATAAAACTGCCCTGAAAAGTTGCCAACAACCATTATCATCCGTTTCTTGACACACATCGATTTTCTCATCAACTCCGCCTTGTCTCCTTCAGGACCTACCCAATATCGGGCATGATTTCCTGTGTACAACTTTTGAAGATAAACCTATTTCTCATCAACTACCCACAGACGCTGCCGAGCATTTCGTTTCTGAATAGTTTCCAGTAACTCTGTGCATGTGGTAACCCTATTTGCCTTATGGTTTTCAGTACCCACCGACACATATGACACTCCTTAAACCCAATTCTTCAGTAATCATATTGTGCACTGCAGTTTTTTGATAGTCCAAATTGGTCAACAATATATCTGGTTGAAGCACGACTATCTTCTTCAATTATGTCCCTTATTAATAAAGCATTTTCCTCATTCTGCACCTCACGAGGTCTACCGAAATTCATTTTTGTCCTCATGGTTGCACAGAATTCTCCCTTGTTTGTACTCCGCGACAAGCTGCTGAATCGTCCTTAGTTTGACACAATCATCTCCCATACATTAATTATGCAGTAATTTATGTATTTCAGTTGTAGTATAATTGTTCAAAGCCACCTTTTTTACAAAGAAGTTAATTTTCAGTATAGTCATGTTGTCTTGGAGTTGTAAAATAATAATAGTCGTAAAAAATAATCGATACAATTTACCTATTCAAATTTGAATTCATTGATTTCATACATTCAAAGATATCATAGAGAGTTGATTAAATAAAAACATAGACATAGAAGAGTTATGAACTATAGATTTAATATTTATGGAAAAAACGCAATTCTATACAGGACACCCTATAATATATATATATATATATTGAAATGACGTTTGATATCTTTAAAATAAAAATTCCCCTGTCACTTCACATTCTAACCCTATATAATAACAGTTGCGGTATATAGCCTTACCAAAACTCGAAATTTAACAAACATCAACGCAGCCATGTATTCAAAAACCGACGAATACTAAATATAGTACATGTATTGAATGCATAAAAAGACACAAGAAAAATTACCGCTCTATACAAGATGTGTTATACTATTCTTGTGAATTTACTCTACAATTAATGTGGCTTTACACCCAGCTGCATATAAGTATAACAATTGCGTATTTACTTGTAACAGAATCCATTTTCTTCTGTATGACTGTCAGATATGACAGTATAGTAAACTTTGTGAATGCATTGTTGGCAGCTTAGGTTTATTTTATTATACAACAATAACTTTATTAAAGAACTGCAGCGGGTGATGGTATATAGTGTAGATTTCTGATCAAATGCAAGAGATACTATATTGAAGCGATACATCCAATCTTATACATATTTGCACACTTTTTTCTTTCTTTCTTTCGCTGATTGATTTTTTTCTTGAGTTTTGAAGACTATAATTGACAACATGCAGAATTTTGAACGTGTTTTTCATGAAATGGATGTAAATAACCATGGTTATGTGACAACAGAAGATCTTCAGAATTATGCCGTACATAAAAATTTGGTGGTGGAAAAATTTGTCAATGTGAGTATAATACGTAAATTTCTTGAATTAATACTGATCAATATTTGAATTGAGTAACTATTATTTATTATCGATTCTAAATATTTCAAATTTTTTAATAAACTATGTATTTAATCGATTTCTTGTAACATTTATAATGGGAAACACAAATTAGTACAAAGTTTGGATTCTAAATTATCTCAATATAGGTGTATATAGTTTATGCATTGATTATATTATGATGACATATAGTGTTTATTTTGAATAAATATAAACTAAGAAAATATATTTACTATTTATAACCAAACAAAACATAACATTAACAGTCTATACTGCCAGTGACAAAAATATTAAAATAATATGTTAAATTTAGTGAAAAGTTTTCGAATAATTTTCGAATCAATACATAATCTAGAAAAAATATTCTAATAATAACATAATAATAAATAACAATTATACTTTGTATATATAATGTTAATAATGTTGAGTGTTTGTCTATATACATATATATTTGTAAAATTGTATATAAAATATATATAAAATTATAAATATATATATAGACAAACACTCAAAATTCTTAACATTAATATACAATGTATTAATATGTAATATTATGTTATTACTAGAATATTTTTTCTAGACGCTCATTTATTTTGGTTCAGCCAATATATAGATATATAAATTGTGGTTTGTAATAAATGACATTGACACATCCAATTTTGTTCTCGATTCTTCGATTTATATTAATGTATAATTATATTGTTTATAGAAGCTTTTTACAATCCTCTAAATTTTCTAATTACTGTATAATTATATAACGTCCACTAAGTTTGTATGAATTTTAGTTTTCTTGATAAAAACAGAACATTTTGGGCAGGTGTCAGTCTGGAGAGTTTGTATTGATAAGTTATATATTTTTCAGTGTCATCGGATTCTTTATTCATTAAAATATATTTTTTCAGTAACAAGTAACTATTCTATATATATATATTTACTTATTAGAGTAACATTAACTGAAATATTATTTTCCTAAAAATCAATAATTCTTGTCACCAGATAATCTTTAAAATCAATAAATTAATTGTTTTGATTTTATTTATTTTACAGAAATGGCTGGGTTTATTTGATACTAACAACAGTGGTATAATTCATTTAGACGAATTTCGTCAAGCTCTTGGATTAAATCCTCCACCGACGACAGATGAGGGATTAATGTATGTTTAAAATATAATAATTGTAATATCATTTATGAATATATACAGATTTTTATACCTAAAATTTGAAAATAAAAGTAAACCCGTATGGTCTGGAAGGTGGTCCTATTTAGAAGTTTGGGTAATCAACAAAAAGTTTTGTTTATCGAACACATTTTGTAGCTATAATATAGCCAAACAATATTAACACAAATTTTAAGATATACAGATACAATATCTGTCTGATTTAATATTTATGTTTTTTAAGGGTGAGGGCGATAAAAACCTTGTTTATTTCTTTTAAAATTCTGAATGCATCTTTAGACTATAATAATATGAAGTGAATAGATCTACAAAAATGTCTTAATTCATGTTTTGAACACATATTCGGATAATGGGAGGTTAACATTTCGTTGGTAAAGAAATAATCATTCAAACAAAGAGTGCAACCAAGTTTGGGTTAGAATAGGGGATAGAACTAATATACTTTCCTCGAACTTTTAAAAATCATTTATCCACGAGATATATTTCACAGGACAATAAAATGTTACTTTTCTTAAATTTAGTCCGCAGCTAGCCCCCTCCACATACAAGGAACAAGATACCAACATTGACCCCCTACAATTGTAGATAATGGTGCCAAACATTCCGAAATGGACGTCTGCCGGAGTTGGAAGGGTTGGTTTGAACCACAGAGCTTTTTTGTTTTCTCATATTAAAGAACAGGAATATTTATACAATATTAGGTTACTTTACAAGAAAATGCCTATTTCTTATAAAAAAAGGTTTAATTAGCTTTCATAAAGTTTTGTTGTATATGATCATGAACATATAAATGATTTCTTTATATTAAAAACAAAAAATAAACTCATATGTATTATTCTTTTATTTCCAGATACTTTTGAATATTGGAATTAGACTCAATTTTACCGAAAATTCACACAAAATTGAGTCTAATACCAATATTCAAAAGTATCTAGGAATAAAAGAATAAGACATATGAGTTTATTTTAATAAAAAGAAATCAGTTATATGTTCATGATCATATACAACAAAGCTTTATGAAAGCAAATTAAACCTTTTTTTTATAAGAAATAGGCCTTTTCTTGTAAAGTAACCTAATATTGTATAAATATTCATATTCTTTAATATGGGAAAACAAAAAAGCTCTGTGGTCCAAACCAACCCTTCCAACTCCGGCAGACGTCCATTTCGGAATGTTTGGCACCAATATATCTGCAATTTTAGGGCGGTCAATGTTGGTATCTCGTTCATTGTATGTGGAGGACGTTCCTTGTACCAGACTAATTATAAAGATTTTGTCTAGATATGTTAAGTAAATTTAAACATTTTAAATTGCATCGAAATTATCTGAAATCATGAAAGTTTTTACTGAGAAACAGATAAGAAAGAAATTCGAATAGATCAAAATCACCAAACAAAATTTATTAAAGACACTGTTAATAATTGTGTTGTATAAAGCCCCCATAGATTTCATATTAACATTAAACAATGCAAATTTATTTGAAAAATAATGTTCATTTTGAATGATAATGTAAATTCTCTTAATTCAAAAGTTTGTTTCAAGTAACAGATTTTCACAAAAAGCTTCGATAATATCAGATCTAATTAAAACTGTTTATATTCCTGAACAGCGAACCAACCATTTCCTCCCAACCAAGCTTCGAACCACCACCTATGGAAGAAAATGGAGATGCAAAAATTTTCACAACCGATATGTCAACCTCCCTTCAAAAGGTTGTCCTGCAACTCTCAGAGCCCATCTACAAGGATCACGGGGATCAGCCAATATTTGCAGCCACTAAAGTCGTGGAAGCTATGAATGCCAAACATGGAATGTATTGGGATTGTAGACTGCCTCCTGGTGACAAGCCCGGGTCTGTAAATTATGTCCAGGGAACCATGATTCATTATACCCCCAATGGAAAGAGCAGGGTTCTACTCTATATGGATGAAAGCAGACATGGGTCACCTTGTTGCTGTTGCAACTTCATGGTTTAACTTTTGTTGCTAAAGCACATCGAATTTTATACTAAAGCTTAATCAAATTGATCTGTAATCTAATAAATTATTAACATGAAAAATTAGATTAAATCATTTTTCAATTCTTTACATATAATATGTATTATTTTAAACGTAATAATTTTTATATCAACTAGTCTTTAGAAGTAGATGATTTGAACATACATTTTATACGTAACTTTATTAACTAATGTAAATGTATATATACGAAAAGTTGCTTCTAAATATGTTAACTTGCATTATAATAATTTCTGCTGTTTTATTTGTTAAATGTGTTCAAATCAAGACTGTTTTTTCCTCAAATCTAACTATATCTAGAGTAGGAATATAATGTTCCATTCCTAAATTACCAAACATTCAAATATCAATATGTTAGCTAATGTATCCCCTACAGGGTAGTGTTATAACTTTTTTATAAATTAATTAAGAATTAATCAAATATAGGGATATGGAATGAGTCCTTATTAATTCTGTACAAATTAAGCAGGTATAATATTAAAACGTAAATATCAAATTGTTTCAGACCTATGTGCAAAATATATTTTCAATTATATAGAGAAGCATTTTGATTATAAATTTCATAAACCCTCAATGATATGAATAGTTTCTATTTATCGAGCCAATCAACGGATCTTGAATCTTAAAAAACACCCTAAAAAAAGTTAAATAAAAATAGATAAGAGAAGAACAATTATCAGATTTACATGATTTATTGAAACATTCCGAAAGTTAACAATGACAATATCAGAAGAAAGCACTAAAACATTGAAACAAAGTGTCTATTTTCTATTTTATAAAACAAATAAATATATAATCTACTCGTAAATAAATTATAATTTCAAATAAACAATAGAGTTAGGCTATATTGTAATCTACCTTACTAGTGACATATAATTGACAAAATATTTGAATATTGACAGAATATGTCTAATAACGAGGATGAAAAGAATGTCTACTTCTGTGCAGATTTGATGTAAGCAAGAAGCCCATTGGTTGAAGAGTCATGTGACGTCACAGCTTGAGACGACTTCAGTTCGGGTTGAATAGCAGTGGCCAGTTGTTTACCGAGTTCAACACTTGAAAATATATAACATATTTTAAGTTATAATGAGTTATCATAATATATTACTACTAGTAGTATAAGATATAACTATACAATTAAAAAATGGAATCATATATAATATATTTAACAACATTGCAACATAAGCTGTATTATGAAAACTTTAAGTAAACTCACCCCCATTGATCGAAGGAATTAATGTCCCAGATAACTCCCTGCACGAAGATCTTGTGCTCGTACATGGCAATGAGTGAGCCCAGCATGAAAGGATTTAATTCACTGAAGACAATGGAGTTACTGGGTCGGTTCCCTTCAAACACCTTGTGCGGTGCAATAGACTCCAACTGTTCACCAGTCTTGCCGGCAGCTTGCAGTTCCGCTCGGGCTTCGGCAGGAGTTTTCCCCTTCATAAGAGCTTCCGTTTGAGCCAGGAAGTTCGACATGAGAATCTAACAAGAGATTAATTAACCTCATTATTATATTTGTTATCAAAATGTAATTTTAAGTAAGCAAACACCTCATGATGGAGACCGCCCTGAACTGGATTGTGCGTCTTGACTGGGATCATAAAGTCAGCCGGGATGAGGCGTGTTCCCTGGTGAATCAGCTGGTAGAAGGCATGTTGACCGTTGGTTCCCGGCTCTCCCCAGACAATTGGACCGGTTTTGTAGGTGACTCTCTGGCCGGACCGACGAACAAACTTTCCGTTGGATTCCATGTCGCCTTGTTGGAAGTAGGCCGAAAAGCGGTGCATATACTGATCGTAGGGGAGCATTACATGAGTCTCAGAGCCAAACACGTCAACGTACCAAACTCCCAGCAGAGCGAGGAGGACCGGCAACTGTCAGGGTTGAATTAAAAGGTTGGTAGGTAGTATGGAATACTTTGTGCCAGACCAGTGGACGTTAGCTAACTTAAAGGATTGTCTTAAATATTTTATACGAGATAAAACCGGAACATCGGAGGCTGGCTATACCTCTTAGAATTATAAATGCAGTGTGGATCTGACTACATAATAATGCGATGACTGAGTTTAACGGATATATTACATCTTCCTGGGTAATAAAAGCAACCTCAATCTTCCTTGTACTGACTAATACACCATCAGACGTTATTGTATGAACTTTGTCCATTGTAGTAATGTAATGGTTTCTCAAACAGTACCTATGAGACACACAGGTCAAGTAACTTGTTTATGCGCTGATAACAGATAACATACATTTGCAGACATACCATTTTTAATTATCTTACAATAAAAGGTCTTCTAGTAAGCTGAGTTCTTGGGTAATTTAAGTTAATGCCAAACCTTCACGAAATGAACAGTTCCTCACTTTTTGGAAAGCATAATGCAGATAGATTTAGTATACTCTTTGAAGGCTGCCTAATGCAAATCCGGAACCTAATATTCAAAAAATCAATGAGAACAGACGCAGACTGTTGTTGTTATTAACAGAAAAAAACACAGAAACAGCCACTTACAAATCCATAGTCGTAGAATAACTGCTTTAGCTGCTGTATTTTATACCTATGAGGCCGTCTCTAAAATATGCCACTAAATCAAGCCAGACACTTTGTCATTTCGATTAATTCACTGGAAAATAATTGTGACAAAAACAAGCTAAAAAAATGCTAAAACCTTGTAGACTAAAATAAAAGGACACCTAATGCATATGCTTCCATTGACCATAAAATCAAATTGGGGACTGAAAACAGTGGGTTTGAAGAATTGTTCACGTATCAAGGCTTCTTCTATGTCCATTCCTATAAGCAATACCGAGAACAACAATGACGTAAATGTCTTTTGAATAGCTAAACTTAATGAAGTTTACATGCCTCGAAAACAAAACTAATTATTTCCTTTTAATAGTTTCATAACATTTGGTTCATTACGATTTAGGAAAGACATGGATTCATGCAGCTTGCAAAACTCCCTACCTCATAATTTATTGAGGCTGTTTCTGATGACCAATCATTGCTGCAACTTTTAAAAGTAAATAGCTGTTACAAATTCCACCTAACCCTCTAAGATTGAGAATTTGGCACCAATATATTCATCAATAAGTCTAGATTTGTTTCGTCTATAGACATAGAGCTAATAATATTGTGTTTTATAATGAATTTGCATAACAGTTTCCTCAAACTCGATATTCTCAACTCCGAAATACGGAATTTTAAAATGCAACTTTTTTAAAATTACGGACGAGTGGCTTTAGTAATCATAAAAATAAAATATTTCTCTACCAAAATATGCACGACTCACATTTTTCTCTAGCGGTGCTGTCTGGAAGTGTTTGTCCATTTCGTGGGCGCCCAGCAGAAGCTTTTCAAAGTTATCCATACCTAAAAGGAAGAAATGAAATTCTACAATGAAAGACTGCCACAAAACTGGAACAATATTGACACAAACTTTTGACTACAAATGGTAGTCAAGTACCCACTTACCAACGTAGAGAGCAATGGAGAGACCAATAGCGGACCAGAGAGAATAGCGACCTCCAACCCACTGAGAGAGGGAGAAAGAGACACACTTCCAATAACTTTAAACTGATTCAATAAACAAACAATCATTTTGTAACTTACATCCCAAAATTCGAACATATTCTTCTCGTCAATTCCAAATTTTTGGACAGAAGCTTTATTTGTCGACAGGGCAACAAAATGCCTAGCAACAGCCTTCTCCTAAAGAAAGAGGTAAGAATACCCATAAATGCCGAAATGAAATAAATGTTGGATTATAAGAAAAACTCACATCCTTCAGGGTATCCAAAAGCCACATTTTAGCGGTGTTTGCATTCGTCATTGTCTCAATAGTTGTAAAGGTCTGAAGACAACATATTATGATATTGTAAGATTAAATGCAAGATTAGATACAACCAGAAATCGTATACCTTGGAGGCAATGATAAAAAGGGAGGTCTTGGGGTCGAGCTTCTTCAGGGTCTCGGCCATGTGAGTGCCATCGATGTTAGACACGAAGTGGACCTTGATATTGGCCGAATACGGCTTGAGTGCCTCTGTGACCATAAGAGGTCCCTGAAGTTAATCAACACGAGAGCAATTACGATCAAGGCGTACTGGGAAAAACTATACACCTATTCAAGTAGAAAATATCGTGGATTGCATACGAGATCTGAGCCCCCAATTCCAATATTGACGACGTCAGTGATCTCGGCACCAGTGAAGCCTTTCCATGAACCATTGCGCACGGAATCAGTAAACTCTCGCATGTGGGCCAATACTGCATTCACACCGGGCATCACCTTCACAAAGACAAATCGAAATAAGATCACAACCACGAAAATGCACTTGATTGAATAAATGAAATAATATATCGCGGAATTATATCTTAATCTGCAACTTCTAAAACAATCTGTACAGGTGATTACGGCATGCACAATTCGCATACATCGTATTTCAAATAAACAATTTCTTTAAAATATAAGTAGTTGGTACTTTTAATTAGCCAATCAGAGCAGACCATATTCACATCAAGTAATGCTGGATCCACACGATTCGATTTGAGTTAAAAAATTAAAAACATGTCAATTATTTAAATACTAAATGTAAATAGAGGCAATGAATAATAGTTCAAGATAACCAGGGGTACCCTTGTCTCTGGGGTATCAATAAAAAATTTATAAAGAACACACAGCGCTAATACCTTTCTTCTTTTAATTGTTAATAGGTTTATTATTTTAAAAAGTTAGAAAGTAGAGCATAAAATAGAAGAAAATTAATCGTGGGGATTCTCGATTCGACGTCGAAGGAAAAAATGTGAATCCAACTTATATCTATATATTTAGAAACAAATCAATGTTAGGAAATTCCCAACATTTTATTTGTTCTGTTACAATTCATAATCCATAAGCCAACTTTATCTAAAACGTACAGGTGACATTTGTACATAAATTTAATAGTAGATTGTCTGTCTCATAGAACAGAAGTGTTTATATGATGTATATGTACCTTGCAGGTGTGTAACACAGTGCAGAGATACATAACTGAACAGCAGGTAGACTGCACAAAGATAAGTTATTTATAAATAATATGAAGTCTTCTTAGTGTGGTCTGAGATGTCAGAAAAATAACATAACTCCCGTGCGCTATATTGCTGTGCAAATTGATTTTTTGCAGTTCTTGGTAGATTTAGGCTTCAGCAATTAAAAATGGTGGGGCACAAATTTTCTGATCTCTGGAACACATTTTTATCGTGCCCGGATTGAGGATTACATAGGATCAAGACTGTTTTTGAAATTTTGGAACAGAAAAGATTTATCGAAAACGAAAGACAGCTCCGCCATACCACTGTTTGATAGATTACAAAAATGCATTTGTTACCACGACAATGGAAGAAATGGGATTCACAACTGATATCCCAGACCTTCCAAGAACACCACCTGGAGATTGTGACCACTTTTGGATTGGTCAAGGTGTCCGACAAGGGTGCATTGCATCGTCGCATATTTTCGTTATTTGTGTTGAACAGATTACTATGCGAATGCGCTAGAAAGCTGTGATGGCGCAGTGAATATCGTCGGTGAACAATCTCCGGTACGTTTAGGCATTATCAGATGGAAACAATAGAATGGATTAGAATTGTAAGCGACAAGCCTGGTTTTTCCTCATTGGGAGCATGACAAAGGTGTTGAAAATCGGAGAGAACCAGGATTAGAAATTCCTATCGGTAAAGAAGTAAACAAATTTATCTATTTATGGATCCTACATCACAAAAAAAGGTGGAAGTGGAAAAGAAGTAAAGCGTAGATTAACAATCAAAGGAAATACGCTCAAGTAGAAAAACAGTTACTGAAGTTGTTCATTTTCTATAAAATTACGAGAGTTGGATGCTGGCGTCAAATATCACGGAAAGAATTCAAAAATCGATGATTTTGTTTTGGAGAAAGTAGGACACCCACAAAACG
>JAUZNC010010450.1:64813-75320 GCA_034780395.1 Vannuccia rotundouncinata | reverse complement strand
ATATCAGAACGTCAATATCGACAAATAATGGATGAATATATAAATGTTTATTAAAAGAAAAAGCAATCAATAATTGTCTTAATTTTTTATTCATTAATCATAAAATCTATTAACATATAATAACATTTTTAGCCATTTCGAGGTTTCAGAAAAGGAGAATGTTACACTTAAAAGGAGAATGAGCCACATATGATTTATTTTTGTCATCAACAGCTTTAACTTTAAAAATTATAAATATTTTATAGAGATTTGAATTTCAAAGGGATAATTTGATTGAAATATTTTTATTTTTTATTAAAACCTGACAACATGTTTGATTATATTATGAACTGTTAAAAATTAGTCAGATTTTAAATATTAATCATTTTGCATCATAACTATTAAAATGATTTAATGATTATTTAAAAGTGTTGTTTTAACCGGACCACAATTAAAATATCCTTTACAATTTTTCAATGTTTAAATTTTATTTGATTAATTTTTAATAATTAGGTTACCTAGGTATAACTATTTTTTAAATGTTTTAAAATTAGTTGTTTGGTTACATTTATTTGTAAAAAATTTGGATGTCCTTACCAAGTTATAAAAAAAGTCTTTTGTACACAGATCAAATCAATAAAAATTCTGTATATACTAGTTGATGTCTCAATGAGTTAAAAATATAGTATAATTTTTATACATATAGTTTCAATTTTTTCTCATAAAATATAAATTGTTGCAAATATTGAAATACTAGTGTTAATTTATTCAAACAATATTTTTTCTACTACTTCTAGTAATACTATTTTTAAATAAACTTTAATGAATGAATAAAAGGAAATATGAATCAATACCCAGGGTGAATATCTTCCTATGAGGCAGCGGGGGGGGGGTGGGGCTATTATAGTACACCGTGCCTTATATTACCTTTAATATAGTGCCCTTCTAAAATGTATACCTACATGTATCATATTGCATGAGCCTGGAAAGTGAGTATCGCACTATATATACCACTTATTTAAAAGACACTTGATTTTGGAAATCAAAATGTGCCTTTTTTTGAGTTTAGATCCCCACTCCAAAAAAAAGTTAAATTTGTTAGCTACGCCCTTTTATCTCAGCCAAATTAAAACCAGTCATCTCACATCGATCTGTTATGGTTATTGATATATAATATATTGAGTAATATTCTTTTCACAAATTATATTCTTCTAGCGGTATGCTTTTATAAATTGTAGCGTTGTTTGCAAGTTGTAGCGTTTGCAAAAAAGTAGATTCTAACCAGTCTTTTATTCTATTTTATTCTAATTTTAGCACAATAATGCGTCTGGCCGTCCAGCTCATCTTGAAATTTATCATTTTAGTTAATTTTGAATGATCAGAGAAAATTTTTTTTCAATTCAAGTTTTCTAATATAAAATGTTGCCACTTAATTATTGATACTTACTATTTGTTTACATTTTTTCTTACTATCCTTTTATTTCAGAAGAGTAACTCCAAAAGAAAGATCTGAATTTTAAATAAAAAACTCACGGCTCGAGAATTAAATTAAAATTTTATATAATTTTTTTAAAAAACAGATAAATAAATCTGAAATATATATTTTTATTATCGAATAAATATTGTATGTAAAATGAAATAAACTAAAAATATCGTTATAAAGGTTTCTTTTTGTAAATTTTTTCTTTCCCCTTTTTGATGGTGCATCATAAATAGACATCTGATGTTTTAATATAATAATATATATCCTAAGGTAAAAACTACCCCACAACACCCAAATCTTTTTATTGAACTTACGTTTACAGCCAGTAAACATGACACAAATTAAAAGTATTGCAAACGTTGACATGACATTTTAATGACATCAATTTCACAGTTTATGATTTTAAAGTAGTGCTGGTCGGACGAACTGGTAAACTATCGCATCGCTGGTAATTAAGTGGTAATATTTTTATTTTATATTTAAATAAAATGTTTGTATTATTATAAAAATAACGTATTATCATTTATAAGACGTTATAATCAAAACTTATGAAATTTGTTATTTAATCTTTTCGGAATCCTTCAGAACTGCATAACTGTCCATATATGAACGTATATGTTTTGCAAAGTATTTGTTAAATGTATTAAACCTATTTATTGAATGAATTTAATAATAAACACTACTATAAATTACTACTTAATTTAAATATAAAGAATGTTGGATTTTAAATATACTATACATCTACCTATTATCTTCTATTCTTCATATACCTATGCTCTGCACACTGCTCAAATCTCATCTAATATTAGTATATATACAAATCAAAAAAATACAAAAAATATATATTAGCATTACTTTAAAAACATATTCTGTTCCATATAGTTTCATCATTTGGTCATTTTTATAGACACTAAGTTGAGGCTTCTAGCACAAGGCCTCCGCACAATTCTCAGGAGCAGCATTACAAAATTTCTTACTCACAATTGATTAAATCCGGACTTCATTTCAGCGTGTTTGCAGAAATCCATTCTACCAAGACGAAAACATATTAAAAACTCAAAGGTGTTTGTCTGTTTCCTGTGATTGTTTGTTCGTGCGCATTTATGTTTTTTCTTCTAGATTTCTAATTTTTTTTAACTGTCATTCATTACATTTATACATTTGGTTGTATAAATAGTTATGTAAATATTTATATATATTGGGTATATATATGGTGCACCTGCTATAAGCTTACGAATATATCTATAACAATGCATTCTCTACCATTTCAAATGTTTCCATATTTTTTGATAAATTAAAAACGATGGATTGTTTTTCAACATCTACTTATTTAATTAGAGAAAAAGTATAATAATTTTGTGTAGTAAATGACTAAAATAATTATGATTATTATTTGGTAATTATTGGTATTATTTGGTATTATTGAACCAATAAATGCAATTTTAAATTTCCTAAAATATTTAATTTTAATTTATCTAAAACAGAAAATTAGTTTTATTGTAATTAGCTAAGATTAATTTTAATTTACAAAGTTTACAAAGATTAGGAAAAAGTTTACAAATATTAGGAATGCTAACACGCTGGGACTTTTGTCTGCCATTTTAAAAAACATGTGATTTAATAACAAAAAGAGGATTGGTCTTATAATCTCGTCTTTGTATTTGACCTACTTCAAGCTCTCCAAAATACTGTGAAGGCAGGATTCTTAATTTAAATAATCAGCAAGGCAAATTGCAACTAAACTGCAATTGAAAACACAAAAGTTCGAGTTTGAGCAGTCATCTTGAGCAGTTCCATTAATATGTGTTATGTATACAGTTCACGCTACTTTGACTATAAAGCAAACGCGGCCGGAGGACTACAAATACAGAATTCCGAATACGTGTTATATGGGCTTGCCATGATCGAAAGCTATCGACTTTGAGTAAATATGTGTCATTACTCAGCAGCAACTATATAAAATTACAACATTAATTTTTTGTACAAAAATTACCTTGTATTTTGTTACTATAAATACATGAACTACAAATAGAAAAAGTCATATGTCCTCCCCCCGAAATTATATGATCCACCCACCTCCATTCACTTATTTATCTATGTTCGTAATCTCTTAATAAAATAGAATATTTTATAGAAATATAAGTTTTGTACATTTAATAAAGTAAAAAATCTTTTTACAAAAATAAACATTAGGTACGTGTGATATTAGTGTTCGTGTGACATATGTATTTCACTCTATATATATATATATATATATGCTCGATTGACCCCAGTTTACCACTATACAGTTACAATATTTTCCAAATATATACATATATATATAAAGACTATATTTTCAATTAAAATTTTTATATATATATATGTGTGTACCAATATTATGTATAATTGTTATCGATTATAGGTACGTATACCTATATTACATATCAATACATACCAATTATACGTCATGTAAGTATAATTATTATTAATCAGTGGCATGCCTAGCTATTAAAAAGAAGGAGGTGTGTGAGAGAGGCATATAATATATAAAGGAGGGCCATTTTAAAAATTTGATATAGTGCACATAATTTAGCTCATAATAAGTATATATGTTACAATATAGGAGTGGGATCCGATCCCATGTCCTCTAATTATAGAGACCATCGTAACGTCAGAAAAGGAGCGAGAGCTCGTGGTCAGTGCAAGTAAGTGCGAAGGAACCCTCCTTGTAGGTGACTCTGGAAGATTTTTTCCAGAAACCGCGATCATGCCCGCTCGCTCGCCAGACACTATATAGTCTTCAACACGATCAAAGCTGTGGACTATATATATAGCCGTTAACCCAAGTTCTGGTGCACCCCTCAAAATAATTGAAAGTCCAAACCTAAATCTGCGCGTTCACGTACAATGCGTTTTTGTACCTTTTCCGTTTGCCTTTTATCATTATTCGATTTTTCATGCAACTTCAGTTTCATCAAAAACGGATGAAAAAAGCGATCTATGGATACACAAATGATAGCTATTCACCTATAATTATTTGTAACATATTAAATTAATTATTTTATTTAAATTTTGTTAACTTTATAATTATCACAAATTTTTAAAATTATAATCAATTAATATTTATATTCATAGGATTTGTTTAAATGAAATATTATATTTTATTTATACTCTCTATTGGAGATTTGTGTGTTTGTATTAACGGCGTTTTTATAATGTGAATCTACTGCAAATGTTTATAAAAAAGAAATATACCATATAAACCATATAAAAGATTATTATATGCTTGTCTGCTTACATATTTTAAATGGGTATGTAAATAATTTTAAATCTATAATTTTAATATATTTTTTTTTTAGAATACATTAAGTCAATTGTTTTATTATTAATTTTATAACATGTATTCAGAGGTGCAGGAGCAGATCTGGTCAGTCCGGTCATGGCTGGTACAGTAATTTCCAGGGAGCACGAATTTTGTTGATATAACAAAACATTTTTTATGCAGGTACTTCTTAAATTATTTTAGTCATATTATGTATGTTCTGTACTTTTAATTGGGGCATACTTATTTAAGCTGTAATTATTAAATATATACTCTGTAGAACCAACATATAAAACTAATGTTCACAATAATATATCTGCACCATGCACACAGAGACAAAATACAAAAATATATGCATTTATATATTATAATCACTTTCATTTACCAGTATAAAAAAATATTTATTTTATAGTTTCCTATTCCTAAATGATTAAATCAACCTTAATTCTGACTGTCACAATATTACTAAGAATTGTGTTTATATTATTAGTATATTATTAGTATATTATGCTAAATTATATAATATTTAAAACAATCATATTATGTTTCCAGGTCTTTTTCTATGTACCCTAACCAGTCCTATCTTTCACTAGTTAAATTAGAGTAATATTAATAAATATCTGAAGTACAATTATCATACATACAGGCTGTTCATAGTTAGTATAAGTTCTAAAATATATTTTTATTATGATAATCACAATAAAAAACAATTGCAAATTATTTCTAAAAAATTAAATAATTATTAAAATTAAATAATCATAAATCATATTATTTATTTCTAAAAATTTGTTTATTTTTTGGCTTGGTCCACCTGTGAAACTTTTTTAAATGCAAATAAAATGATTATTCTATAATTAATAGTGTTTTAAAATTAAAAAAAAATATTTCTAAGGAAAATTTTTTTTTTTAAATATGTTTTTAGAAAGAATTTAAATATGTCTTTAATTGTGTTTTGAAAAATAATTTAAATATGTTTTTAAGTGTTTTTTTAAATAGGGTTTAAATTATTATTTTATAATTAATATCATTTTAAATCGTTATTTATGATAAAACAAATAAGAAATAAATCATTATTTTTATGGAAGAAGAAGGAAAAAACAAATGATTTTAAAATATATTTTATCATTCAAATTAAATGAATCTACCTATAACTTCAAATTACCTAATCAAATTGAATTTTTTTGCCTAAAGTGCTGGCTCAAAATTTTAAATGGTAAGTCTTGTTAAAGTATAGATATATAATGTCTATGAGAAATGGTAAAAAAACATATAAAATATATAAAAAAATTGTTCATTAATGTTTATTAATACTCATAATTTATTATAAAAATATACAATTTATTTTTGTAAAAAAGTTGTTCAAAACATTTAAATTTTATAAATTATTATTTTTCTTAAATTAATATGATTCTGACAAACTTTAATCAAAACAAAATTATTATTTATACATTTTAAAATTATGAATAAGTGTTAAAAATACTTTTGAACATGTTTACTTAAAATATTATTTTTCATTAATTTTAATTTTTTCTGAATTACTGTGCTCTTAACCCTGTTTTGTCCATGTTTCTGATAACATTTCCAAATTTTACTTGTAATTAATTTATTTATATTATATAAATATTAACCTGTTTCCATATATTTGTTACAGTAAAAAAAATTGTTCACCCAGCACTTGATTCTATTTTTAGTATTAATAGATGCTTATATTTTATGCATCTTTCTCATGTAAGAATTTGGTGCAAGTATTCATTGTCTTTTTTACCCTTATATATTGTCACACATTTACCATATTGATTTTATATATATTAAGAAAAATTATTTATTACAAAAAAATTGCTTTATTATTTTTAGGTTCTCATCTCAATAAATTCATATGACTGAGAATCATAGTATACATGTATATTTATGTAATAAAACTGCCTTTTATTATATTATTATTTATTTACTAAAATAACATATATTAAAATATTTACATTTTTATAATATACATAACAGTCACATTTAGTATCATACTTAGTACAGTATAATGAAATCAGATTCATCAATGGAATTTTTAAATAATATTACATTATTTATTGGTTGTGTGAACACCAACATATTTTATAACATTTTGAATTAGACTGTATAGGTAAAAAGGTTTCCCCTCAACTTTGAATTCTAAAAACTATTTTTATATTTCAGATATTTTAATTAATAAAAATTTAGAAAATATGTTTTTAAAAATCTTAATTTCATCATACTGTTGGTAAAAGTTTAAATATAAGAGTTATTTTATATAAAATTTTACTTATTATAATTTTAAAAATCTAAACATTTATCCCATATAAATTGATTTGTAAATGTAACCCTGAATCTGACTGTTTTATCTTTAATTTCTCCATCATTAATACCGTCGCCATATTTTTCTGAACTCATGTTTTGATTAAAACTATTAACATTTAGTTTTTGATAAATTCCTATGTATTTTTATGTGTTGATTTAAGTCTGTTACAGGCCACTATCTTGGTTGCACTTCCCTCTATGTCATCAATTTTGTAACTAATTAAAATTTATCAAACACTTTATCATTGAAGATTTTGTAATATTATTATAATTTATTGTATATTAAAATTTTTAACAGTTTTTCTTGTAATTTAATGTACTGAATACAAATCTGTTCAAGACCACTATCCATCTTGATAGCATTTTAATGAATTAGGATTTGATGATGTCACCACACATATGACATCACAAAAAGTTAAAAAAATCAAAGGTTTTCATGTAATTTAATTTTTTGAATTTAAATCTGTTGTAACTAGGCCAAACAGTAAAATTATTTATAAAATAATCTGTTTAGAAATTGTATGAGGTAGATATTTAATTTACAATTGGGTAATTCCAATATATATAGCATATGACTTCACTCCCATTGAAAGAGTTATAATCATAGATAGCTATAACCATTCAGTTTCAGTTCAATGAATCTTCACCTGCAAAAGTGTGTGATTTTATCAAAGCTGTATTAGCAATAATCAAATGATATTTGGAAACAACTGAAGTTTTGCATATAGTATTTGATTGATACTACAAGCTCAGAATCAAGTCTGGTTGGTTGTTGCTTTACTCACCCTAGAGGATATAGAAAAGTGTATATTTTAACTGAATAAATACCATTGCCAAAACAGACTATTGATACTAATGTCTTATCAAATAAAGAATACATGTTTTGCTTGATTATTAAATGCTTAAAACTTCAAAAAAGTAATGATCAGAATAAAATTGATTATCATTACTAGATCTAATTTGCAACAAATATTTCTTCAAAAAGACTCACAAGTTGAACAGAAAATAAGCTTATGCATATAATGAAGAAAAATTTGTCCTAATGGCTTACCATTTGATTGATGTAGTCAACATAATAATTATCACTGCCCATCTTTTTTTCAAGCATAACAATTCTGAAGTTGTGTCAGTAAATATTGACAGCACTTCTTTGAATGCACCAATAATTAATGTTAATGAAGCAAGCAACATATACGAGGAAATAATTCACAATATTCTTGCTGCCAATGTGTTTCCTGGATGTGATATTGTGTCTTCATTTATTAGCATAGGGAACTCTACTATCTTAAAAAGCTGAAAGTTTTCTGATGTTTTTGAAGTTTCAAACATTTGTACCGAAATTAGAATTAATGCGATTGTAATTGACTTCACAGTAATTGAATAAACAAATCGATTGAAGGAAAATACAATGTTTACTTACACCAACTAAGGCAAGATTTGAAGATCACTGTCTCCATGATTTCATCAATCGCTCATCATTCGTTCTTCAGCATATTTGAATTCAGCACATTGAATTACATAGGAAACCATTAAAAATTATACTTTTTCTGTAATTAATTTTTTGAATTTTCAAGATTGTCATACATGTGATTACATCATAATGGCTTAAGATGAAGATATAACTGTAAACAACAGCATTTAACCTTGTCACACCATGTGATGCACCAGTAACATTTGTGATAGGCAAATTAATTAACTTTGAGGCAAACCGTGATACAAATTTGCAAAATAAATCCATTATAAGTAGTAGTAACTTATTACCATAATTATTTCAATAGAAGTTTTTAAAACAGTTTTAAAAACACAGTACTTTACCATGTCATTAAATTAAGACATCATAAACTTAAGAAAACGATGTGCAGTTTGTAAACTACGCGCGCACACCACAACTAGCTCTCCATTGTAAAATGGCTCTATTTATTGCAGCATGTGAGACCCATGACCAACATTATTCAATATGGTCCTGCAGCTGTGGCAGATTTGCGAAAGGTTCTTTGCAACCGCTATACACCTTTTCCTGTGAAGAATTCCACACAAAATAATCCATGATATTAAGATCAGGAGAATAGCTGGCCACCTATTTTCTGAAATGAAACTGGAGCGAATGTTTCCAAATACTGATGAGTGCTGAAGTTTCTCTATCAAGTAGCAAGATGAAATCCCCATGTGGATACAATTGTGTGCAAGCAGGTAATATATCACTCTCAAAATAATTGGTGAAATTTGTAGCATTCATTTCAGTTTCTTGTGGATTTACAACAAATATGCCAGTTTTACCCCTCCAGGACGCACATAAGCTTCAATGAAAACCATGACTAAGCGCTGATATAGGCGCTGATGACTAAGGTCAGACTTTCTTACATGTGCATTTACACGATTGTTTTGACAATTAGTTGGAACTTCAAGTGTGAAGTCCTTCTCATCATGAAAATATATCAATTTTATATTTACTTCCTCATAAGCACGAAGCAGATACTGTGATTGCTCAAATCTTGTCAGACTTATTCATGATACTGTCATGCATTGGTAGGTTTTAATTCCAACTTGTGCTAAACAGATCTGTGAGAAATGTGCATTTGTTGAGCTTTCTCTACAATTTGATGTGTTGGCTGAATTCCATCCAGTATATAACAAATTTTATCAGAAGGATAATTGTTTTACAATATATATAGTGTTGCCATGTAGATCCTTAAAGGTCCGGTTTTGACTTGGTCCACAAAAAGCTAATCAAAATTTATTTTTGGAAAAATTTTCATCTACACTGATATGTCTAACCTGGTGATTTAAAAAAGAGGTTTATATTTAAAGTAAAAATCTTCTGAAACAAATAAACGGTGTGTGACATTGGAAGCCAAAAATCCTAAGTCTGCTATAACACAATTGAAGTCTTTGGGACAAGCCTCACAGAAGAGAACTGATGAGATGGAATCAGTTGAGGAGACAATAAAATAGAATAGGATGAATATAGGATCTAGCTGATATGACTATTGTGATGTATTTGTTTTATGTATGACACAGAATATATATATATATTAAAAAGCACATTTAAAGGGTCCTCAAAACACCTTGTCAAATTTCTGTGGCTACATACCCTTGTATATATAATTTTTACCATATAGTTAGTTATACATACCTTTCAGAGATTCAGTGATGAATGAAAGTCTAGTAAAGTATGGTAGCACAACATGGTATCAAATATATGATTTCTCAAAAAGAGTATGGTTCATATTTAAAGTTTATTGGCACATTGATCAGGATGGTTCAGATTTTAAGTTTATTGGCACACTGATCTGGATGGTTCAGATTTAAAGTTTATTGGCACACTGATCTGGATGGTTCAGATTTAAAGTTTATTGGCACACTGATCTGGTTGGTTCAGATTCAAAGTTTATTGGCACACTGATCTGGATGGTTCATAT
>JAUZNC010010450.1:36650-64713 GCA_034780395.1 Vannuccia rotundouncinata | reverse complement strand
TGAAAGTTTATTGGCACACTAATCTGGATGGTTCAGGTTGAAAGTTTATTAGCACACTGATCTGGATGGTTCAGGTTGAAAGTTTATTGGCACACTAATCTGGATGGTTCAGGTTGAAAGTTTATTAGCACACTGATCTGGATGGTTCAGGTTGAAAGTTTATTGGCACACTGATCTGGATGGTTCAGATTGAAAGTTTATTGGTGCACTGATCTGGGTGGTTCAGATTTAAAGTTTATTGGTACACTGATCTGGATGGGTATCTCACCAAAAGTAAACAATGACAATTTCGAAGTGATTTAATATATATATATATACAGTAAAATGTAGTTATATATATACTTAATAATTTTTTTTAAATTTTAATTAAATTAGTGTTTTTAGCCAATGTATGTATGACGTTTAAATTGACTATATTTAATTTTGACTGATATTCTCTATACAAAAAATATTTCTATATTTTGTAATCATGTGAATAAATATTACACATTTCAGGATAGTAAATATGTATAAGGGAATAATTAATAAATGCACATGAACTTTCAGGATCAATTAATTCTATAACGGTTCTATAAGGTTACTTACTTAATTTTTTAGATGAGTTTTTTATATTAAAACTGTGCACAATTGTTTCCCCAAGTATTTTTAATTTTTATTAAACTATATATTTCAGATCAATCGGACAAGCCCAAATTTACATACAGTTACGAGGAACTGCAGAGAGAACTCAATGGTCAACTCCCAGATATCA
The DNA here is from genome assembly GCA_034780395.1 of Vannuccia rotundouncinata. NCBI lineage: Eukaryota > Metazoa > Platyhelminthes > Proseriata > Coelogynoporidae > Vannuccia > Vannuccia rotundouncinata. Next base: position 63,962 of record JAUZNC010010450.1, on the reverse strand, counting down.
TTTTCAGTGATGATAATGACGATGGAGACAGTTCTGGGGGCGAGGATAATCTTGATTTCAACCATCAACAGGTATTGTTCTGTAATAATCAGGATTTTAGAAAGTAAATATTAAAGGATCTTTCCTTTTTGTTTTAGTTTGAGCAGCCAATCATAAGAGATGGACCACACGACTATTACAACTTTGATTTTAATTTCGAGGTAGGCCATATGCTTTTATTATTTGTTACCACTGTTTCACCAAGTACAAATACTGTTTGTTATGCAGTTAGATTTTAATATCTATATCTAATTCAAAAGAAAGAAAATATACCTTAACTATTACGTTAATCAATAAAATGTTTCCGAATTCCAGGATGAACCAGCGCCAGTTACTTTATCCGTAATTGATGAAGTTTCTCAAGCGATTGAGGTCACAGAAACAAGTCAAGTCGGCAATGATTCTTCTTTAATGAATGGTACCTCGATCAATGGTCATTCAAATGAATTTTCCGAGGATGTGGAAGTCTCCCGGTCAGACTGGGTCCCTACACGACCTGTGGAATTGCCCGCCGTTCGTGGTAATGCCTTCTCTCAGATACATTCGAGAGTGGACCGAGGAATCTCCACCGACGAAGTAAATGGGAACTACGGTGCAACTTCGTTGGCTCCGGCGACAGAGGGGAGTGAGAATAGTGGAAAACAGGACCGCTTGTTCTTTGGTATGGAGAGTGTGGAGAAGGAAGAGGAGGCGAGAGCTAAATATTTACCACAATCTAGGTTCCAGCTCTCCTTTGGTACTAGGGGTGAAGTGGACTTGGGTAGGTGTTGGTTATAGGTTTGTATATTAATTGTTTGTATAGTATATGATATATTATTTTACTCAGATTATTGTATTTTTACCAATGCTACAATACATGTATTTTTTATTATATATAATTTAGGCATTGTTTATTTGTCTTGTTATCATTAAAAAAACATTTTATATCCCTGGAATTACTTTTACTTTATTCTACATAATGTTTGTTTGTTTCTTTAAAACGTAAATTAAGTTATTTTGTTTTATTATAATAGTTCAAGTTGGAAAGTTTAAATTCCCTTTAAAGTATGCATTACTTGACGAGGAATCTATATATTCTTAATAAAATATGAGCTAATTAATCTTATTTATTAAAAAATATATCAAGACGATCTACTCTTTTATTTTCTGGTTTTACAGATGAATTTCTTTCTGATTACCCAATTAAGTCAAGCCGGCATCGCGGCCTTTTTGAATTTGAACACCACCATGAAGGTTCGCGATCTACATATTTATAAATCTGACCAAAATATGCATTTATTCATTTCTACTTTACATCTAATTTTCAGTCGCCTGTAGTCCTGACGCTGTCAACGATAAAAGTATTCTGGAACAGTTGATTGCAGTCTCGAAGCAGTACGAGCAACCGAAATCAACAAGTGGTCCCATTCCATTTGGTCGCCCCAATTCCGCTGGTATTTTATAAAAGACAACAGATCCATTTGATTGTCAACACAGACCGTCTTTTCTATGTTTTCTATGTGTTGGTTTTCAGGTAAAAATGAATTAAAAACTGAGGCTCCTGCTTCAAGCTCATCAACACAGTTTGCGCGTCATATTCCTCTTCGACCATCAACTTCCCCTTTCCCGTCAGAAAAGGCCGAACAGTCGAGTATGTTAATGCGCTTTTGTATAATAATGACATTATTTGTATATTTCAGAACATATATTGCCACATCAATAATACGGTGAATTATTTATTTAGATTAAAATAATTTCAATTGATTTTTTGTCTTTCAAATGTGATTCAATTGTCTTTTTGACAACTGTAGTCTTGGACAGTTTTGGTCTGTCATCACGTGCCGATACTGAATCTCATCCAACTGTTTTCCTTGACCTACGGAATACCAAACCAAGCGGAATAGTTTTAAAGAAGGAGGTTGTGACGTCATCTACAGAAACTGAAACTCATCAATTAGGGTATGTGTGTGTGTGTCTTTTTCATTTTGTTAACGTTAATTGTCGTGGATGATATTATGCTTAATCAGAGTAGTTGAGTACTTTTAACAGTGTACTTCTTAAGGTTACTATTTCGTATTATTTGTATATTGTTAAACAATTTCCCATCATATTTTAATTTATATTATTTTTGGAAAGCTAAACATATACGTTAATACTTTATTGATAATATTTATAGACAAGGTTTGACTGAATATTTAGTTTTTACCTCATGTAGTTTTCAATATTTATCTATACATAGTATTTTAATATGAGAAATAGAATCGAACCATTCATTTTAAAATCACAAGGTCCCATTTCCCTCCTTTAGAAGAGCTTCAGTTGGGGTGACGGCAGCTCCATCACCGGAATCTGATGAATCTAGCGACGAGGGCTCTATGGACAGTGGCCTCTGGTTGGACAGATTTCGACAAGCTAAAATAGCCAAGGCCAAGTGAGAAGCCCTTCCTATATTATAATATATTGTCTTGTAAAAGCATTATAAGAGTTGGATTGTTTTAAACACATAACCGTTTTTACTAAAACTTTATTTCTACATGGTTTTAATGGATCTTCTTGACAGAGCACTGGAAGAAGCGAAGCACAAGAAAGCTGACATCTCAACATTAACCACCTCTTGTAAGGGAGATGCGTTGAAGACATCTTGTCGCTTAAAGGACGCCTTGGTGACGACTGAAGTGTCTACTGATGTTGAGGTTATTCATGGTAGTGCGGGTTCCTCTGTGAAACGAACACAGCAAGACGACGAGCAAGACAAACCCTCCGACCATGTCTTGAAAAAGATAGCAGAAATGTGAGACCGAATTTTATACCCGACGTGTTTTTCTCGTTTTAATTAGCTAATTTTGACTTTGCTAATTTGTAGAAAGCATAAAGAACACTTGCTAATGACAAGACGCAAAATGGGTCGGCAGCTTTTTGAACAGAGGCCCAAAGGAATGGATAGCACTACTCCCGTGCTCTTTCATGAGGTACCTTTATATTGGATCTCTCTTTATCTGCGCGGCTCTCACACCCTCCTCTCTCTCTCTATGTGCTGCAGGAAGCCAGCTTCGAACAGGCAGCCTGTCTGCTAGACGCCCCACCCCCACACACCACAATACTCACCATCCACCTCCGTAGCTCCTACGAACTCCTCACTATCACGAGCAATCGTCATCCCGTCCCGCTGGACCACAATCCCGAGACCTCACTCTCCTACATCGCTCTCCTCTCCTGGCTGTTATCCCTCAGTTCACCCGCCGGCACTATCGAAGGTGACGCACCGTTTCACACTGCTCCGCTTCACATTACCGACATGCTTCAATGGAGCGACCCCAACAGCAACCTCATCCAGGTGACGGTCCACTGCAAACCGATGGGCCACCTGCTTCCCAGCTTCCTTCAGACATCCAACCTGCGCGACCTCTGCTCAGCTGGACTCATCCCCGTCGCTCTTCTTCCCCGTGTGAGCAGTGAGCCGCTCTCCAGTTTCATAAAGATGGGGACCACCTCCTCCTCTCCAACCTCTTCTTCTTCTCCTCCTCCAACACACGAGGCTGGCTTCTTCTGGTCTCGGCTGCACACAGACGAGCGGAGTTCCAAGTGGCCGTTAGACCGGCAACTGGATATCGACACTTCGGTTGTCACAGTGACCAATACAAAGCTGCTGGCGGGAGCTGGGGATAGTCGCTCCCTGTTCAGCCTTCTTCACGCCTTCCAAGAGGAGGGACTGGACCTGGCCGGCTTCAAGTTGGGCAAGAGAGAACAGCAGAGTCAGGGAGGCGGGGCACTTGTTTTGGCACTGGCCGTGAGGGGACATGAAGCTCTCAAAACTGTGAGGCGTATATGCGGTCCGGGGATCAACGCCGTGTTTACTGGTTTGGATGGTTGGACTTGTTCACGGTTCCAGCAAACTGTTGATAGAGATCTTGTGAGTTGACTTTTTAATCTTTGTTTGGTGTTTTATAGTTTCAATTTTATAAAGTGTAAAGGCTATTCGTTCTAATTATAGTAACTGTTATTAATTACACCTTTACAACTAATACAAAATAAAATTAATTAAACACGATTAAAAATATTATAATTATACATTTGGTTTAGATTAGAGGTAACTGGATTAATTTAAAAGTGGCAAAATATTTCACTAAAAATTGCTTACTTTTATTTTATTTGCTCCAATAAATGCAGTAAATCCAATAAATATAATTATTTCCTTTAAATGATATTTTGTACTTGAAACGTAAATTTAGTAGCTTTAGAATCTCCGTAACTATTTATGCTGTTTATAATATATTTATTTCACAGAATAACAATAAAATATGTGACAATTTGAATGTTAAATTTATTTAAAATCTAAATATATCAACTTACTATTTGTTAGTAGTACTAAACAAAAAATATAATCTTTTCCTGATTAAAATTTCTTCAGTTTATATTTATGACACTCAAGATTAAGGGTTTGTACGTTTCATAATTCATAATATATTTAAATATTCAGCTGTTTAAGAATTACACCTTCCATCCTCACCACTCCCTCTTCTCTCTCTACCTTTGCTCTACAGACTACCTGGTTCGGACCTCGTCTCTCTCCCCAGTGTGACTTTCTAGCAACCCTACCGTCCACATCCGCAACATCCCACCTGGTCTTCAGCCAACCCAATGATCTCCTACTCCTGATCTCGCCCGCCTGTCCCGATGTTGGATGGTGTATCCATGTGGCCACCGCCACCAAAGGCCTTCAGCTAGTCGGCTGTACTCGGCTAACCATTTCCCCCACGGTGTCTCAACAACTGGGTCTGGGGAAAGGACAAGCAAGTGTGTTTGCCGGGGGAATATGTCATCTTTTGGTGCTTCGTTATGAGAATGTGATGCAGCATGCGACCTCTCTGGTCAAAGCCTGTCATTCTTACCTAATCGAGAATTCAGGTCAGTGGGTATCTTGGTCGCGTTATTTAAGATTTATGGTCCGTTGAAATTCTATCAAAATGAATAACTTTCTCTCTCTTTATCTAAATTATTCAGGTTCTGCCATTCTCCACGCCAGTTACCTCTTCTATGCTATGCCGTGTGTTTCTAAGGTGATTGAAATACTGAAAGTTGACAACATGCACCAAGTGAGTTACCATGGCATATTCTATTAGTTTACTTAGCTCTAGAATTTTAGCAATAAATCATTTGTGTGCTCTTCATCACTTTAGTTAGCATTGTTTCAATATATTTATTCATAATTGATATTAATTGATTTTTGAGTTACTTGACACATATGTGAAATATTATTGGTATATGAATGAATAAAATTTCATTTAAAAATACATTTTGAGTTATGTTTTCACTTTTTTCTACAATATGTAGTTATTTTTTAGTGCTATTATTATCTATAACACTCGCTGTGCGTGAAGTATCGATAATATATTTATTGTTAAATTGACCAACGGAATTGTTTAAACTCAGTTTCTATTGATTTTAAAGAATACTTTTTGTCCCTGATTCAGTTGCTTTTAATAGTTCGCAGGTATTTAGCGAAATCTAAGGTCAAAATATGACTACTGCGGTATGCGACACTTTATAGGTCAGTAATTGCTTGCTTGGGTGTTTGTATTATTGGGCTGGGTCCTTTGTGTAGTTAAAGTAAATTGTTTGAACAATATTAGCCACTTTCCTTTACATTCTGAGTGCGTCATAGTATAATGTGATATTGAACAAATACGGAGCACTGTGTGAAATTTCTGTCATAAAGATTATTTGATATTGTGTTAAATATAATTCATGTTTTAATCCAACATTTAAGTTGTGATTTTTTTTGCATATTTCGCATTTAATATAAAACTATTGAATATAATAATTCTTTACTAATAATTTAATATTGATTTTGAATTTTCAGACTATCATTTATCATGAGAATCATTAGTTTGAATATATTGTTTTATAATTTTATCATTTGAATTTAGATCATTTTATGGGTCATTATATTATTTAGAGTACATTTTAAAGACCGGGAATTTCTCATTTTATAGCTACCCAACGCTCGAGAAACCGGTCTCCCCGACCTGCTCGCTGAACCTCCTTACCCCGATTGTGAGACCTTGTCCTTCGTTCTCGTAGTGAGCGAGGACCACGCCGATTCCCTGAGTCAAATCCTGGACCAGTGCTCGCATCACGACCTCCTCGCCCTCAAATGCCTCCCCTATCTGCCCCCCGAGCATCGCAATCTTTTGGAGAAGGAGTTCTCGTTCTGCCTCCCTGCGGCGGACAGTGGTCATAGACTGTCGGCGTGTCTCTTGGTGTTGAGAGGGTTCCATGTTCACCAGACTCTGGGCACTGTTCAGGATAATCTTAAGACTGCGAAGAACGTTTTATTCGCCTTTACAGTCTCGAATGCTGTTACTCACAGGTTGGAATCTAAAAATTATCCTTTTTTCCGATAATTAGAAATTTGGAGATTTTTAAGTCTGGATAATAAATGTGAAGAAATATAATTGTCCGGATTTTATTGGATCTATCGATGTATGTGTTATGTTTATGTTTGTAAATTTATTAAAATATAAAATGGGCATCCTTTAGGTCGCTTCCTATAAAAAAACATTTTTCGAAATCAAATTACTGTGGCTTTAATGATTTTTTGTAGATTTTTCTTAACCTAGTTTTAGAGAGTTACTTCGGACGGCACTGATTAGGATCTTTTTATACATTTTTGCGACGATTTCAGCAGCTTGGAGAAACTTGCGTTTTGAGAAAATTAACCATTGTGATTTGGAGATCTAGGGCATCACTTTCCAAAGCTTAGAAAATGGAATAATTGATACACCGTTTTGCTGATTCGAAATTCGGGGTTATGCCAATTTATGGGTATCTCTGCGAAGTGAAGGTTTATCGTTTGCATCATTAGCGGCTAACAGTCAATTAAATTTTCTCTCCATTCACTGTTATGGCATCTGCATAAAATCTAGACAACTCAGCAATTTCCCTCTTAATTACAATAAAATAGTTGTTTTCAAAGGAGTTGGGGACAATTTCAATGATAAAATTATTGGATCATTAAAAAAGTTTGAACTTGTTTAAATGCCTTTTTACTAGTTATAATTGACTACATTTTGTATAAGCTGTTTTCATATTATAATCTGTACTTTAGATTCATTACCTCGTTCTTCGCTATGGAGGAACTGCAATCTGAGCCCAAACGTAGGCTAGCCCTTCAATTCACCCCGGCTCAACACCGGACCTACTTGTAAGTTTGGTATTTACAGTTAACCTTCTGTACAATAGTTTATCGTGTGATCACAGAAATGTGTATTGAAACACCCTGATTTATTTAGGACTTTGTATTTTAAAATACTTATGCAACCAGGGGCAAGATCTAACAAGCAACTCACTCTCTATTTTCAGCGACCGTAAGGCCCTTCTAGAAGACATGCAGAACTTCTCTCCTGACCTTGAGTCATGCTTGTCAGTTCGAGTGGGGGATGATTCACAATTTCTCAGTCTCTTTCTTGCCTTATGGAAGTCACTGGATCTTGAAGGTATGTCGTGTGCATTATGGTTCCATGTGAGAGATATTTTTTATTATTGTTTGATTACAACAAGGCTCTTTGTAATTGCTATAAGTGAAAATTAAGACCCCACACCTCCTATACTTTATCTCTCGCATACCTCTGTGCAGGCTTCTCGCTAGAGTTCTGCACCCTAAAGACCAACCGAAATCTAGTCCTTGTAGTAAAGAGGGCCAACGCGGTCTTCAAACTCCTCGAGTTTACGCGCAACAATCGACAGAGTCTCACCCTCAGCGGTGTCCCATCTGCACTAGAGGAGGCTCAACAAATTGTCAATGATCTTTCTGCGGAGGTAATCAATACTTCTTCATTGTCCGTTCCACTCTGTTCCTCATTTTTACACGCTCTCTCTCTTCTTTCAAGATCAACGAAACAAACTCGGCCAATCACAAGTATGTCCTCTCCCCCAGCAAGCCCGACTATGATGAAGTAAACATCCTCCTTTTGGGAGCTCCCTTGCTGCTTCCAGCCAAACATCCGCAGCATCCGTCTAGTGTTGCTGTCTTGGACTTTCTTCATTCCAGAAGGTAGTCATTTGTAATCTAAAACGGCTCGTCTTTACACATACTGTAACTGTTTGAAGTAATTTTAAAAATACTCACAACTTCCTTATTATTATTTATAAACTATTTTCTATTTTATAGCTTCAAATTTTTTTAATATTAACTCCTACTTTAACAGTTTCAAGGTGATCGGACTTCGACAGTTTAACATTGAAGGCGACATTTTACAAAGAATCCAAAGGGTCAAAATCAACAATTTCGACCGCCAATCTGTAAGTTCATCTCACAGAAATATAGTTTTTTAATGATCTCTATCTCAAATGCATGTTCAACTTCTCACCTTTAGATTACCGAGGGCGGGCAATATCTTGCCGTTTTATTTGTCGGACGATTAGCAGCTATGGCCACCCGTGATTTAATGAGGTCAGTTGGATCATTCAAACCACCTACCTTTAATCATTTAGCCGTAAAATATTATTCTTACATGTGTAATTTCAGAGGAGACGATAAACTCATCAGCATAATTAAACAAAATGGAAAATACATATTTCTGTCTGATTCTATCGAAGAGGTTAGATTTTGATCTAATTTTTTTGATTTATTTATATATTTTTCAATACATATGAAGATTTTAGAAATTTATTTTTTATTTTAAAAATGTTTTAAATATTTAGCGAGTATTTGTACAAACACAATAAGAATTTGTATATAGTAATATTTAAATTAATAAATACAAATTTATATCTATTATAACAATAGCATTATTTCATTGCGCATTCATTTATTCTATCAATATCATTTTTAGAGTCTTAATTGCGCTGGGTTCATATTCGACTCTATTCTACCCAATCCAACGCTAGTTGTGCAATGACCCCCTCAAACTATAATATCCTCACCGATTCTGCATTATATACGTTTTAACCCATCTGACAAAATGACTAATTCCATTCTCATAATTTAATTTTTGTGGATTTTTGTTAATGATTGAAAAACGATTGATTTCATTTAAAAGGTTTTACAGACACACGTATTTGGCTGATTGGACATCAATTTGTGATTATATTTTTATTCTGTATTGCATAATTAATTATTTGAAGTGTTAAGACAATACTATTAACTTTGTATACAGATTTCTAGACAAATTGATACTTTAACGATGCTCACAAATCACTTTGACTGTTTTGTATTTACTGTTATCGTATTTTTCACCTAATTTATTAATATTCATTTATTTTTATCTGGAAAACATGCTGGCTATATATCATCTGCTTTTGTAATCTATTTTTCACTGTAATATCCCTTGCATCATAATGTAATATTTATAATTGCAATAGAGTTGTATTGATTGAAGCCTTTGTCTTTATTTAAGGTAATCTGATTAAAAATATAAATTACATAGTTTGTGTATAAGTTTTAACACACAGCAGATAACTACATCTGTATAAAATGAAATGAAATAAGGTTCGAATGAAATGAACAAATATTCATCAAACTCGCTACTCAATTATAACTATTAAAAAGTTATGTCTGCAAATTCAGAATTAGTTGTCTTTTTTGTCAAGAATACTATCTCAAATTTGGCTCGTCATCAGTTTATCAGGATCCAAATTGTGATCCAAAAGACTGACACAGCTGTCATCAGAGACAGTTCCAATTGCCGGCCCCCACGACCGGTGACTAATTTCTCAGACCCTTCATTGTTGCACAGTGGAGTAGTACAACAATAGCTCAAACTGCTTTTCTTCACAGAGCAGTCAGAAACACATGATCGTTGAAAGTGGAACTTGGAGAGGAACTCATATTTTTCGGTCTGAAAATGTGACAAAACATATCATTTTAAAGAATCTAATTTTAAAGGAACAACAATTCTTTTTCGTCTAACAAAAATTTGTAAATAATTCAATAGATCTAATCTTCAAACAATTCAATTACTAATATTATAATTGCATAAATTTCTGAATTTTACAAGAATCTATAAAGATAAAAATTTACTTATCGCAGACTGAAGAAGTTTAAACGTCTGATAATTTATTATTTTTCTCTAAAAATTCGTTTTAAATAGCAATAATTATGAGAGTGTTATATTTTACTTTTATTATGCTTAATGTATTGTATATTTTTATTATGTGTCTCTCTGACGGACTCCGCTATATCAGATATATAAGAAAAGGTTATATTTCAATTAAAAAATGGTGCAGTTTGCAGACTTACTAAGCAGGCCTGTCCCGTGGTGCACACAATAACTTTGGAACTGTTGACGACAAAGGGTTCTGGACACAGCGAACAATCGTAACACTTAATTCCTTTGATGTTAATCATGGTGGTGACCTCCGCGGGACTTTTGGTAGTAACTTCGGGTGTTTTGGTGATAACTTCGGGTGTTTTCGACTCTTTGTCATTGCATAAACTCGTGGTACAGCAATATTTGTCAGAAGAATTCTCCTCCGAACATTCCATTGTACAAGATCTCACGGTATTGGGAGACCCCATAAAGAAGGTTTTTTCAATCTGAGTAAATATTAGATTATACATGTTTTCAATTGATTTTTAAAAATTTTACCCTAGATTAAATTTCATTAAAATAATTATTTTTACAAACTTTTTATTCAAAATAAATATTTAAAGTTCTCTAAAAATGTAAAGCAATGCTGTACAGATTTTTATGTTTTGGCTTTTTTCTAAACAAATTACTTTTCCTGTCATATAAATGTATATTGAATCTGAATTTTGTAGTATATATACGTAAATATATATTTTTTTCGCCAGATTAATTGTGGTTGATGGGGTAATCTTTAGATATCAATTTCAAAATAGCTATATTACTCCATCTTTAAGATCCTAACTCAGTTACACAAACATGAACATTACCAGGCAAGCTTGTCCGCTGCTACATCTTTTAACTTTTGCATCGTTCGCTACGAAGGGGTCCGGACACATTGGACAACTGTAGCACTCAATTGCAGTGGTGTTGGAGCTCTTGGTGGTAGTAACCTCTGGTGCTTTGGTCACCAAGTCTTCTGCCTTTTCATCATTGCACAATTCTGAGGTACAGCAATAATTCAAGGGCGATTTGTCCACTGAACAGCTCTGCGTACAAGATCTCACGGTATTTGACTTTCCCAGAAAATCGTTTTTCTCAATCTATAAAAGTTATGTACATTATGTATAATTAGCTTTTTTATTTAATAATATTTATATATAAATATAATTAACAAAGGAATTTATTGTAATTTGTAAGATACATCACCATTACATTCACTAGGAGACTTACGTATAACGTCTAGTAAAGATTTTTTTAATTTTTAGTTTTAGTTTTAGTTTGCTAAATAGAGCTCTATACTTTAAAAACAACCCACATCTTCTTGGAAAATGATGGCGAAATATGAAAGTAGAAATATGTATGTAGATTTGAAAAAGATATTTAAAAAGAATATTTTTAATTGCTAAAATGAATAATCAGTAATTTAATCTTTAATTAGTATTAGTCTAGTGATAAAAATTCCATTATTCTGTTGATTTAAAAGAATTTCAATATTTTTTTATTGAGGAATTTATTTTAGAAAATAATTAATTATTTAAATAATTTTATATTTCAGTGTATAGCTGCCAAAATTAGTTAGTTTTTGGTGACACATTGAATAACAATAAATATCTTTAAAATGAGTATAGGTTTATCTTCCAACGTGAACACCTCCATGAGACAGTTTTTACAAAATATGATAAAAATCCATAATGAAAAAAATGCATATATCCTCAATATTTTAGAAAGCGAAATTCATAATATACAAAACAATTCAACGTAATTTAATATTTGCAAATATTATACTATTAGTAAAAGTATCATGCTCACCATGCAGGCATTTCCGGAGCTGCATGTGCCAACCTTGGGACTGTTGACTACAAAGGGAACTGGACACAGCGTACAGTCATAGCACTGAAGTCCTGAATCAGTAGAATTTGAAGCGCTCTCGGTGGAGACAACAGCTGGATTTTTCGAGGTTGCTGCTGCAGTGGTGGGGGCTTTTGTTGTCGTGGGGATCAATGACTCTGCTTCCTCGTCGTTACAATACTCTTGGGTGCAACAGTAACTTTCCTTCGAGAGCAATTTTGAGCAATCTGCAGCGCATGATCGTACTATACTCGGTTGATCCAGCCAGGAGGTCTTTTGTATCTGAAGTAATTGTGGACACTTTTTGATAAAAGGATTATATATATTATTATATTTTAAATCATGCAAAAAATGTTGCTTAACATTATTTTCTGGCTGAGAATAACTTCATTGAAAGAATTTTGTTCGTTAATACTTTTACTGCTCGTTTGTATTTTAGCTTTTGCGTTATGTATAAACATAATTTAAAATTTCAGGCTCACAATGCATGCAGCTCCAGTTTCACATGTCACAACATTTGTATTATTAGATTCAAAAGGATCTGGACACACTTTACAGTCGAAACATTTCAGGCTTCCTTGTGAATAGATCACACCTGGAAAATACAATAAAACTTTTGATAAGCGTCAATTATACGTCTGAATAGTAGAAGCTATATATTACTAGATTGTAACAATTAATTATTTAAGTTTTAAACATGTTCAACATGTTCAAGTTTAAACATTATTTCGTGGTTGTTTTATTCACTCAACTATGTTCCTTTACTATAATTTATTTCTAATAATTAATGTATTTAAAAATGCGGCTAATTTTGTTTCGTAAATGGCCGAGAACACACTGAAATATTTACTATTATATAATTAAGTACTGAAATTAAATATTCAATTTAAAAAATGTGATATTTCTTTTTTGTGTTCTATTTTTGCGTTTGTCATTTTTGAAAATTAGTCTTTCCCATTGATTTAATTTAATTCCTGTAATGTGTACTTTATATATTCGTATAAGAAGCCAATGGATAGAACGTATAATGTACATAAAATATCTGGAATAAATTTAGCATCAAACAGCCTTTATGTTAGATAAGAATTAGTATATAGCTATAAACACTTTATAAAATACGTTATATTAATCTATTTTAAAAATAATCCTTGAATAATCAGTATATTAACAACCCCTTGTAATTCAAACCGCTTTATCTGTCATATTTATCAAGTTTGAGAATTATATTTTTCGTCAGTTTACCGAAATCATACTTATTATAATTTCTCAACATTTACGAAATATAGTAGGTGTTGAGATCCATTTCCAATAATACTTTTAAATATAGTTTAAAATATAAAAACCTATAAGGGTAGTTAAATTATTCCTCATTAATTTTTGTTATTTATTTTCCTATGGTTTATACAAACTATAGTGCATCAAACATTAATTACAAAAATAATCTGAATCCAAAAAATATTAATCTTATAATAAAATTAAAAATCTTAATTATACGAAAATTAAATTTAAAAATACAAATAACTTATAGTACAGAACAACGTGATACCTACCTCCTCCGACCATAATAAGGAATAATCGTATCCAAGTATTGTGCATGCTAGCCATTCCTTTTTATTTAAAAAATATAATTATACTAATTTAATTTGATAAGAGTGAAGTATTTTTAAACTGCAGTTCAGTATGCACAACTGCTATCTATATCAACTGAGGTTTATTTCGCTTCATTATTAAATTTATAAAAACCGATTATTTGCTAACTATTTCAAGACACAATACATACTATTTGCTAGAGATACACATTATTGTAGCGACTTGCGCGCAGAAATACTTGATAAAATAGAACGAACAACTATGTATAAACAAGAGATTTTATTTGTGATACTAATGGGTGGTATATATTAGTCAATAGACAATGATACCCATTTTAAAGTACGTCAATTTTTTCCGATTAGCGGTCTGGCTTCCATGACCGCAATCTGAAATATATCGCATGATATATATACAGATTGTTAAAATGCCATTCTACTGATTTTATGTTCACAGATTTCTATGGAAGCTATTTTTAAAATCTCATCCATTTTATAAGCGGTCCGACCACAACTGATTTTGTACACAAGCTACATTATTAATGTCATTAAATATATTATAATTTACCGGTCATGTTTATATAAACAAGTCGAGGCATATATATTATGTATAATTACAATGATTTCAAATTATATCCTCTAGGATACAAAATTGTTCGCTTTGAAGCTTATATTTCCAACTAATAATTTATTTGGTTATAGCTTATTATTTGATATCAAATCCTGAATGTAATTTTTATACTATACATTCAGGCCCGTAGCAACGATTTTGGAGATGGGCAGACCCAAGTCCAGATAGGCGCCATTAAGGCCAATTATGAAAATGTAGGCAATTACAATGAAATAACAAAACTTTAATTTGGAAGTTTACACCCACCCAATATTATTCATTAACATAGCAATGTAAATGCATATACAGCTAGTAATTATGTCTAGAATAGTATTTTGATACTAATTGAGCATAGAGTACATTACATTTAAACCATAAAATTTAGATAATTAAATTTACACTTTCCTTCAAAAATAATAAGTATGACACAATATGAACAGAACACAATCATTAAATGGAACGCATAGTAAGAAATTGGATTATAAACTGTTATACAATACACTAACTGTTCAATTCACAATCGAAATATTGTCTTTCTAACGTCTCTGGCGTTCACAAAATCGTTGTCGATTTCTTGAAGTTGTAGATTGTCGGTTCATTCTTTGTGTATATGCAGGATCTTCAGGTTATTTAAGCATTGTTGGCCCATTGAAGCCCAAGCCTGCCCGGCCTACCCAGTTGCTACGGGCCTGACATTATATTATATCGAAAAAAATACATTTTTGAATGCGCAATGCGCACAATAATTTTAGAGTTTTTAAACTGTGCAAAATGATGTGAAGTTACACAAAACTACATAATATTATTTATATTGATAACAGGTAGAATAGTGGATCTACATATTTCTTAATTATTTTGACAAACATTGTTTTTTAAAAAGATTAAGAAAATATTGTTTTTGAATGTCCGAAATGAAAGTTTTAAATATCAGTTTCATATATAACAGTTTTTAAATAATTCGAGTTTTAGCCTATTATCAATCCTTAAAATGTACCTTTTTATATTGTATATATATATATATAAATATATATACTTAGATACGCGCGCTGATTGCACAGCTTAATCAAATTTTTGATTGGAATAAAATATAGTATGCATTATAAACAAAAACTCTTTCCCAAGTTAAAAATTGTAAATTTAATTTTTAAATAAAAAAAATATACAAAAACATTTATAAGAAAAACTTTAGTCTGGAATTTAATAAAGTAAATTCAAGTGAATCAAATTTAAAACATGTTTATAAACTAAATTCATTAAATCAACAAAAAAACTAACTTAATATAAGAAGTTCAATGTGCGTACGTATGACAAAAAACACGCGTCAAAATTGTTACTGTATATAAAAAAAATATATATGCAAGTTTTTATTATTAATATGAACTCAATTCATACATAACAAAATAATACACAATTTAGAATGGTTTCTGGGGATCTAGTCAAGTGTATATCTATCAATCGTACAAATTTATACCCGGAGAGTATATATATGGGGCCGTCTCAACAGGCGCACATTTTTACATTCTAAGATTTCTGCTGTTGCGCCCAAACATATATGTGTGTATGTGCGGCAAATTATTGTGTTAAATGGCGTATTTAATTCTGGTAAAATGGAATTAGTTTGTTGTTTTAGAAAACTTTCCTATGACGGACCATCAAGACCATCTAGCTGTGTATATATCCAGTATATGTACATATTAGATATCCAAACATATTATCCACATATTGAAATGTGTGGATATGTGTGGATATGTATATGGATAATTATGGATATGTGTGGATATGTATATGAATATGTATGGATATGTGTGGATATGAATGAATATGTATGGATATGAATGGATATGTATGGATATGTATAGAAATGTGGGGATATGTATGGATATGTATAGATATGTGTGGATATACGTTTTATACATATACAGAGATGGTCTCGATGGTCCGCCATACTTTCCAGATTGACAAAAAATTTATATACCTTTCTAAATCAATGCTTTCATTCCTAGTCAATATTTCGAAAGAATTATGGCTGCGCATGCTTTCATAGATATATATGTCGATAATGATAATTATGAAATTCTTCTTCATCTTCATTATATTGTGGATCTTAATTAATTATAGCGGTCTGTCAGTAAACCCATTGACTTATATATAATTTATTAAATAATATATAAGTTATTGGTTAAACCACACTTAGATACTATAAGACTATTTCCATATATAGCTTTTGGAATGTCTCTTTGCAAGCGTTCTATTCGAATAAATAGATTTGAAAAGTTTATAATTTTGTAGTGTATTTTCTTTATTTTTAATATTTATATACAAAATACAAGTAGTAAAATCATTACATAATTCAATAATTTATATTAATTATCATCTTTGATTCACGTCAATCATTAATATACTCAACCAAATAAAGAACACAATTACATATCATATGTTTCTTATAAAATTTATATATTATTTTTCTGCAAATCGAAAAAAACTAAATGTACTGATAGGCATGTTACTATACAGAGGTTTTAAATGCACCACGCAAATATATAGTCTATTATTGAATTTCTTTTATGTGAAAACCACTAGAAAGTGTGAACGTTTTTTTCAGTATTATCCATATGATGTTTAAGTATATAATTATAATTTGGTTTTATAAAGAAAATATTTAAAAGTTATTTAAAGTAGTGTTTATTAGATTGAGGGATATAAATATATTCTAAAAAATGAGTGAATGTTTTTTTAAAATAATCTTTATCCTTCTGAATACAATTAAAAACAAATTAAAAATAATAATATATTTTTATAATTCCAAATTTGCACATTTTATTTTTTTATTTTAATACTAATTTAAGCAAAATTTTGAATTCTATTCTTATTATGAATTTATAATTTTAATTAAAATTACGAATTGAATAAATATGACAGAAATAAAAGTTGTACCACTTGGTAAGATTATATATGTGTATTTTAATTATGTAATAACTTAATATTAATGGTTAACTCTATATAATCAACAAACATGTGTGTTTTAACTTTTATTCAAAGCTTTTGTTGATCACTAGGCATGTGCTGGCAGGTATTAAAGTTTCAAGAGGTTGGTGGGAGTGTGGATGGATTTGAAATCAGAAGGAAAAGGCAATAATATAGTTTTATATTTTTTTATATATTCACATTAATATCTATATTATATGTATTGGTACTAGGAGTATATAGAATACAAAATCATTATTTTTTAAAGCAATACTTTTTGCTGCATTCCATGTCAGTGTAGGCAAAAGCCCCACTTCACAAGTATCCCAGATAGCCATCTAAGATGGCAGGTGCTCTTAGACAAGCATCTTAGATTCCCATGTAAGTCAATTTTTTTGGATGTCAGTGGCAAGTAGAGCCATAGACTATGGCTCTACTTGCCACTGACATATGAGTACTCAAAATTAGGGTATGTACTCAAATATACTGGAATTTAAAATAATGCTTGAATATACTCAAATGTAATCAAATTTCAAGCCATATACTCAAAAAAAGCTAATCGATTTAAGTTTTTTTTTATTGATGAAAAAGCATTTTAAAATAGTAGGGCAATATAACAAAAATTTTGCGCTGTATACAAAATTATGTCATTATTGTTATCTGACTTTATATCTAAGTATACATTATTATATTTGTCCTAGGTATGACGTTAAACTACAACTGCAACTAAGTAAGAGAGATAGCACTGACTTACCCCAGAAAGGCAAAGGTTAGGAGTTCTAGTCTCAATATTAGAAGTAGTGGAGAAGTTTGGTGAACCAATGTATCAAGCTATTTGACCTCTCTATATTTTTCTGAATAAAATATAACTTTAAACTCTTTCTTTGAATTCAAATAAAAATATTTTTTTTCACAAAATGTATACACTTTTTGTATACATTTATTATAATATATACTAGCTATATTTCTATGGATGGCCCCAATATAAATTAGGCATTTCTCTGGAAGCTTAAGAAGCAACGGAAAGATGAAAGTCTTCCACCTATTGTCAATGTTGGCTCATGTGGTGCACGGAGCCACTCAAAAGGATCACCGCAAAACAGGCTGGAATCTTCAAGAAACATTCTCAGCAGGCATCATCTTCATTATTTCCTTTGAAATTTTGTTCTGTCAGGTGGATTGAGAATCTGTGAGTGGCCAAGAGATTTTAAACCAATACAAGTCTTACTAGATTGAAATGAAGTGTCCTAAATGACATGTAATATAGATTATCCCCTTGTATATAAGTACAGTTGTCCTGACCATACCATATATGCAGTGAAAATTTTGCTTTATACTTAGTATATGACAATTATATGTGTATATCATATATTTTACTGAATTCTCACTAATTTTTAATATACTCAAATTTTTTGTGAGGCTATCATGGCCACTCTGAGCCAAGCTCTACTTTTTCCAGCATTCTAATTTCTTAGTTTAATTGGCTATTGCTTTTTCACTAAAAGAAATTAATATTTAATATGAGCAATTATCTATATAACAGGTTGAAATATATATATAATATATTTATTGTTGATGCATTTTTAAAAATATATTTTATTCTTTTTATGTTAATTTAGATTAGAACTTATTAAAGAAATAAAGCTCTATTTTTCCAGCATTCTTAGTTTAATTGGCTATTGCTTTTTCACAAAAAGAAATTAATATTTAATGTGAGCAATTATATATATAACAGGTTGAAATATCTTTATATATATGTATTTTTTAAAAATATATGTTATCCTTTTATATGTTAATTTAAATTAGAATTTATTAAAGGAATTTAACTGTACATATTAAACAGTTAATTTTCTTTGTACATAATATTTTTATATCATATATATAACAAGATATATTACTATATGCAATACACCCATAAATATTTATGTTGTTCCATATATTAATATACTCCACATTTTCACTACTTTTTTTTTAATAATTGCTCTGCAAACAAATTACTTGGGAAGTTATATTTTATGTAAAAATAAAGTTACATTTCGGCTTTTATGCCCATAGCCAGGGGAAAAGAATTGGGGTGACTAATTTTCAGATTTTCTTGGCACCTAAAATTTTATCAACACTTTGTTCATCTTATACCTAACAAATATATGTTATATTATGCCTGACTGTAATTGTTTGTCACTTTTAAAATTTTATTTAAAAAAATCATTTTATTTGTGTGCCTATTTTTACACATCTACACCTTCAAAATCTACACTCTAAAAAAGACATCAAAAAATTGTTTGCACCTCACTTGAATTGCATATTGCTTGCTTATGATGGTTTTGGGGGGCCCAGTAATTATTTCCTACATTTTTTAATGTTGCCAATCACATTGCTGATTGTGGTATATATCCTTATATTTTCAAAACAATTTAAAAATACACTATACTTTTTCGTTTTAGGGAAATATATTCTATTTTAATCATGAAATAAATAAACATATTAATATAAAAATTATGCATAGTATATAAATAGTTTTCTTAGATAACAAATATACAAGTTATATTTTTGAAATATTGTGAAAATTAAAGACCAATTCTAATGTATCTGTATGCATGAATATCATTCATATTCAGAAAAATATTATATAGTTAGATACCTATGCCTATATTCTATAAAGTATATAGATTTTGACCATTAACTACTCACAATATTATCACAGTTCTGGATAAACAGTTTATTGTTATGTATTTGAAACCTCCTGATTGCCATTTTTCATTGTATATGTATGTACTTTGTCTGACAATTCCAGTCAATTCATAGATGACACTTAGATAGCCAAGCTAACTATCACATAGCAGATGTTATGCTTATATATTCAAAAAGTGGAAAAAAACTGTTTTGGGATCAACATTATTGTTATACTATTTTCACAACATTTATACATATATATACATACTATTTTCACAATATATATAGACACTCAAAAATGGCATGGCAGCCCATATTGTAGGAATGCTCTCATTTATAATTGCTCCCACTGTCTGGTATGGAGTATAATAAGCCCCATATAATCACTCCTGTTGACATAAATGTTATAGAAAAGGACTATTATTTTATTTTTAGTTGCATAAGGCAGATATGCAGAGCTATCTATCAAATGAAGTATTTTTCTATATGAATCATTTATTTTGTACTTAATATTATAGGTATGAAAAATTATATAAATGTTTTCATACATTGATAAATATTTGTGATAATATTGCATGTGATGGTGAGTATTTACTGAGTTTTATGCTTTTATATCTATCTATCTATCTATATATATAGTGTTGCCACTGTCTGCATTATTAATGCAGTCTGCATTATTTTTTCATAAACTGTGTTATTGCACTATTATTTACTTTGCCTGCATTATTTTAAAAAATTGTTTACATTAAATTATTTTTTAACCATTATTGTTATTATCCTTCTTGTACCTCATTACCTTATAAAAAATAAATTGTACTGTCAAAAATTACTAATTTTGTTGATAAATATTTGAGGATTCTATATACAAACCCATTGTGGATAAAAGTAATGAAAGATTAAAATATGATCCAAATTATATACAATTAGCTATAGAGTTCAAGAAATTTTTTTATATAATAAGAAAAGATATTATCTATACTATTGGGCCTCTCATTCCCACATTTAGCAGAAAATTGTCACTCAATCCAATTGACATAGCCAGAATTCACAATATTTGGCAATGCAAACAATAGTGTTGTATTGAAACAAACTATGTATTGTTTTGCCTATCTACTACAATATACCTACCTAGACTTATTGGTATCTAAATGTTGTAGTCTGATCAAAAATAATATCTTTAATTGTGTATTATATTAATGTAATCTCACCTACCCATCTTATGTATACACATGTTGAGAAAATTATGATCTTAAACTACTTCTGCACTTTTTATAAAGCATTAAACATGGCAATGTAAGAGACATGAATAGAATTGTGAATAGAGTTCAGAAATGGATCACATTTGTCTACCCTGAAGAGGTTGAATTTTATATGGTTTCATTTTGCAGAATTCTTCTTAACACTGCGAAATAAATATCATTTATATAGATAACAAAATGATTGGGCCAATAACAGATCATTGAGGTATTCCACTAATTACAGTAGTGTGGTTGGATAGTGCATTTTAAATACATATGCACTGAGCAGAGCTGTGTAGTCCATTGATATTGTAATAATATTTATCTAAATTGTCAAACTTAATTAAATTTTACGAAAAAAATGGTGAAATCTTGTTCAGATGTGATGTAGACCAAATTGGTCAAGTAGCATCAATAAAAATATGTTTTTAAAACTTTCTAAATACATAAATCATTTTATACTTCTAAAATTTTATTCTAATTGTAAAATTTATAATTTATTTTTTAAAACCTATGGAAACATTTTATATTAAATTATATAATAAATATTTTGATCAAATATTAACTGAAATCTGAAAGCGAGTTGTTTAAAAATTGTAATTTTCCTGTTTATGTTTTATAATTTATTGAATTTATTCATAGCTTTAAAATGTAATTTTATAATTCTCTTATGATTTATTTAATTGGTAATTTGATTGAGTACCATCAGATGTCTACACTTTATTCTATCATAGCATGGTCCATGTGTCAAATTGATGTAATGCATTCACAATTTTAGTTATTATAATTTTGTTTCATTGTTTTTATAAACTAAATTATTTAAAAATATTTACAGTTTATATTATTTTTAAAAACTAACTATATTTTTGTATCACAGCTTTTTTGATAATTTTTGTTTATTTTAACAGATATTTCTGCTAGTTTATTTATTGTTCAAATGATTTCCAGCGAATTGAAAAACTTTAGATTTGTCTATATTGATTACTGAAGTTTTATTTTTTTCTACAATTAGTAAAATTTACTTCAAACTTTGTGACTCAGTCTCTATATACATTTTTTATATATAATAGTTATAATAACATATTTGAGGGGATTTTTCCAGAATTATTTGTATAATTCATATGAAATTTATATAATCTCATTTATTCAATTTTCTCATTTTAAATTGCTCTCAATAAAATTGATAACAAGGAAAAACATCTGTCTATTCGTCTGTTATATGTTATGTTTCTAGCACTTTCTATTAAATATGACTTGAAAGTATGTTATTATTGTTTTTATGTAATAGGTGCTGGGCAGGATGTTGGTCGAAGCTGCATCATTGTGAGTCTTGGTGGAAAGAACATTATGTTTGATTGTGGGATGCATATGGGATTCAATGATGACGTTAGTTAAACATTTTAAATTTGTTCCTCTATGTAAATGATTTTATTTAATCATGGAAATATATATTTTTTTATCAGAGACGCTTTCCAGATTTTACATATATAACAAAGGACAGAAGTCTAACCGAATTCTTGGATTGTGTTATCATAAGGTGCGTTAATTTTATTACTAATTTTATATTTTTTTAATATTATTTGTAAATTTCGACCAATAAAGAAGTTTAAACTATATGCATTTACATTGATTATTTTAGATTATTCTAATTACGCTTATTTAAATTTCAGTCATTTTCATCTAGACCATTGTGGAGCCCTGGCCTATATGACGGAAATGGTTGGGTATGAAGGACCCATTTACATGACACACCCTACCAAAGCAATCTGTCCTCTTCTACTGGTAATTGTCATGTTTTTCGATTTCTTCTTTACCCGATAACTAATTACGAAATATCAATATATTGTGTGTATCTGTTGATACAATACCTAGTTTTAATTGTGATGATATATTTCTTTGAGGATGACTATCGTAAAATCACAGTGGAGAAAAAAGGAGAGACTAACTTTTTCACTTCGGAAATGATTCATCGTTGTATGACAAAGGTCAAATGTGTCTACTTGCATCAATTGGTCAAGGTTTGTAATGATATTATTTTATATTTACTCAATCGAATATTTGTTCAATTTTAAAAGATTCTTTAAAGCTGAAACATTTTAGATTTTACTTGTAGATTTTAAAAGTAAAATTATACTTGTTACTTTTAAATTTTTAAGTAGCATATCAATAAATATTTTTATATTATTATAATTTTTTAACGTGAGATATCGAATCTTTTGTAAATCAAATATTTTTTGTTTTTCAGGTAGACGATGAGCTGGAAATAATGCCCTATTATGCAGGTCACGTATTAGGTGCTGCGATATTTCACGTTAGAGTGGGTAGTCAATCGGTTGTCTACACGGTGAGTTAATTGATAACTGTAAATAGATTATAACTTAATTATTACAATAATGCTGTTAAGTTACCTTGTTTAATAAATAAAAATGACTAATGACACACGTGGAAGTAAAAGCGAACTTATCCGCCATTTTCTCGACTGTAGGGGGACTACACAATGACTCCTGACCGACATCTGGGGGCAGCTTGGATCGATAAGTGTCAACCGGACCTGCTCATCACAGAGTCGACCTACGCCACCACCATTCGTGATTCGAAGCGTGTTCGCGAGAGGGACTTCCTTGAGAAGGTGCACAACTGTGTGGAGAATGGTGGAAAGGTAAACTGGACGTTTTCAGCCGTTTTACAGATTGGTTTATCTTAAATTGATTTGGTTTTAAATACTTTTTTTTCAAAGCAATCCATGGACATATTTTGTGCACACCTAGGACTCACTTTTGATTTCATATCAATGCATAACATGGAACAAGCTGCCTAAAAACTCTTCCTAACAAATTGAAACTTTCTTTCAGGGTAACTTAAGATGGCATAGCTCAATTAAGTCACTGATACAAGTCGTTAAAGAGAATAATAAAATAGGATCTAGCTTGTGGCATACCTGTTTTATGTATGACACATAATATGTATATTTTTTAAAGTTCCTTAAAAGTTTATTTCTGTGGCTACCCAGCTTCTTAGATAACATAGTCTGGAATCCAATTAAAATCCATTCAAAATAATCATTCACACATTCTTGAATATTGTAACGAGTCAGAATGGGTAACCTTTTGCCCTTCCCCTTCTTTATAAATTATTGAGACCAACTATCTCATCCGCTATTTGTAACATCGTCAACCTCACATGAAAACAAACTTTAGTAAAGCAAGATCCATTATCCAGCAATTTTTTACACAATGCCCTTTAGATAAAAGTAACATTTTTCTTTCTTTCTATATTTCAAATTATTATCGACTAAACACACCAAGACACACAACTAGAATCTCTAAACTTTCATTCTGAAACTCCCTTAAACTAAAGATTTATGAACACTCACAAAAATACCACTGAAAAAACACAACAATAAAAACATTTTGCAAACACCTGCGCCAAGTGTTATTTCTGTAACATACTTTCTTTAAGTATTATATACGATGTTTACCAACTTTCCTGCTTCTATTGACGCTGTAGAATTTTAAATAATTAATTGGTAATACTGATGTATTTTAACTTTTAGGAACTCCTCTCGATTTCTTTTAAATCATTTAATAATTTATTTTCCAATCAGGTTCTTATCCCAGTCTTCGCGCTCGGCAGGGCCCAAGAATTGTGTATTCTACTCGAGAGCTATTGGGAACGAATGAACCTCTCAATACCGATTTTCTTCTCTACTGGACTAGCAGAAAAAGTAACTTATAATTTTTCTACAATAATTTAAAATTGGTCTTCTATAGACAAATAATGTCTATCCGTTGATTTTATTGTATTAGTTTATTTAATATTTTGTTTGAAGTTCTAAATTTGTAATTATTGGCATATTATCTTTAAAATAAGAGATCTACATGAAAAATGTAACATTAAATAAAATTATTCCGTTTTATTGCCATCCTTTATGCAAATTTATACATTATTTCGTGAATTTTATTATACTACTACTAAATTGTAAAAATAGTATACCAGAAAAGATATTATTATTATACACATATTTTGTAATTTATTTTTCAGGCAAACGAGTACTACAAACTCTTTATTTCCTGGACGAATCAAAAGATTAAAGAAACTTTTGTTGAACGAAATATGTTTGATTTTAAGCACATAAAGGTAATTTACTAATTATACAGAACATTGCAATAATTTATTTTTATGTATTATATTCACAGCATAAAAAGTATTTTGTGATAGAATTCTATGTAAAACTTCAAATCTTTAGAATTCTATCATTTGAAATTGTAATGTTTTAATTGATTTTTTTCTTTATGATCATCTATCTATAGTTTTATAGCAAAATTATGTATTTGATATGTTACCTCAGCCTCTGGCACAGGGTATGCCCGACAACCCTGGGCCGATGGTCGTGTTCGCCACCCCAGGAATGCTCCACTCCGGGCAGTCACTCCACATCTTCCGCAAGTGGGCTCCCAGTGATAAGAACATGGTGAGTTCTGTTTGACTGAGACTCAACTGAAATATCACGCTTAGGATAGATTCATATGCCAAATCCACTTCCCCTAGTTTGATTGAAATGTTTTTTTATAATGGTTATAAGCGCGTGATTGACATTTTTAATTATTACAAATTGTGAAAAATAATATAAGAAAAAAAGATGAATGTTTTGATTCAATTATAACATTCATCTTTTTGTATTTTGCTTCGATTTCATTATTTTTAAACGGTTATTTCACTACTTATAGCTAAAAATGATATATATAAACCCAATATATTCCTTATTGATTTTAAAGATTCAATCATAGATATTGAATAATACTTATAGACGGTAAATATTATTTATCGTTGGGCAGTTAGTATAATGTCCATCGACATTTCTTTTCTTCAAGTGATATTTCTATAACTGAATTTTGGTTAAATGATTGTCTCAATTGTAGGTAATTATTCCTGGCTATTGTGTAGCTGGAACGATTGGATACAAGATTCTCAATGGAGCCAAGAAGCTGGATTTTGACAAACAATCGGTGGGTGACTTTCCTTGTTAATAAAGTTGACAACACTGCTAAATATCCCTTTTTATTATTAATATCCGGATTGCAATCCTATTGATTTGCCTTTTGTAGTCCGGAAATGGGGTTTTAATATAATGACAGCATTATCATTAATTATTGTTTTATAGGAGTTCTCATTAAAACATAATTTGCTCATTTTAGCTACCATTGAAACAGCTATTTTTCTGAAATATTTTCTTTCCAGCAACGCAGATATCGGTTATTTTCTATTTTTTGTCAATTAAATTATTCCCATAGACTCAAATATTGACGGCAAAAGTGAGAACTCTCAGAATCTACTTTTTTATTTAGTAAGAATGGCGTTAAGAATATTAAGTTATTCAACAGTCATATTAACAGACAATTCTACTTTCAAAAAAACATAAAAAACAAAAATAATATCTAAATTTAAATAAAGCTTCTTATATCACTGAATTCGCCACACGTACATACAGTCAGTATTCAATATTTGATTTCATGAAGAAAGTTTAGCAAGATTGTTTGCTTAAATTAATCCTGTAAAGTTGACTCAATGATTGCAGAAGTCCTACTTCCTGTTACATGAACCCTTACAGCGGTATTCACCGATCCTTTTTAACCCTTTGTCGTCTTACACGGAGAAGAATCAGTGAGTTGGACCAATTGACAGTCAGATTACATTATTTTATGACTGACAACTTTTTCAACAGTGTCTGTGATTTTTTAAATCGTTAATATTTGAAACAATCTTGAATCTTGCGATTTGTTGTCGCCTTTTATTTGCTGGCAACACTGCAACCGGATCGTAGTAAATTTTAACTTTTGCTAAATTTTCCCTTGCGGATATAATACGACATCTGAAACATTACCTCGTGTGGCGGGATATTGACCTATTGAACTTGGATGATGATTAATTTGTTAAGATAAAGTCATCAATTATTTGGCTTCCTATTAATAAATATAATATGCGCATTGATAAAATGTCAAGAAGATTATAACAAATAGTTCCGCCAAATCGCTTTTTTAGAAACATTTTACTATCCCGTGATAAGTTTGGTTTTATAAATACTGAAAATTAATGTAATATTATTATCAACTCCTTACCAATTTGTTTACATTTTTGCTTTTAAGAAACACCCTTTGTTTAAAAAAACACACTTAACATTCATTATTTAGTAATTTTTCTCCACATTGGGAAATTTTTAGATGAGACAATTGTATATTTTGATTACGGTCTATAACATTTCGATGGATACTATTTTCATTTTTAACTATTTAAATGTTGTTGTTAAA
>JAUZNC010010450.1:4746-36550 GCA_034780395.1 Vannuccia rotundouncinata | reverse complement strand
TGTATATTTTGATTACGGTCTATAACATTTCGATGGATACTATTTTCATTTTTAACTATTTAAATGTTGTTGTTAAAATTACACAATAGGCGCCTGTTACAATTTCTTCTATAGTTAACTTTAATATCTGAAATATATCCTAAATTTTCTCATTATAATTATAATTAAAATGGTAATTGTTCAGCTATAGGCTATTCGATTAATTTATTTGCAAAGTGAATTTGTGGTGGAATAAATTCACATAATTGTAGGAAATATTGTGAAAGCATTAATTGTTGGTAAAATAGCTAAAATCAATGAGAACTTTCGATGTTACCATTTAGGTCATTACCATGGTGTTAGTAGTTATGATAATTTAAGTATTTATGTAAATTTATATTTTGAAGAGTAGAATTTATTCAGTTTATAATTTAAAACTTTATTAATGTGTCTAGCATTAAATTATTGGCAAAATTAATTTTTTTATTGAGCGCACATGTTCTCCATTTTGTGTTTTCAGTTGGACGTGAAGTTACGTGTGGAATATCTGTCCTTCTCGGCCCATGCTGATGCCAAAGGGATTATGCAGTTGATCAGTCAGTGTGAGCCCAAGAATGTTATGCTGGTCCATGGAGAAAGTGCCAAAATGGACTTCCTCAAGCAGAAGATTCACAAAGAATTCAGTAAGTAATTGACCACTGATGTAGAAAAACATGACGTGGGCAATGGATAATATTTACCAGATAGTATGTAATATTACATTAATCTTTGTTTGTAATAGCTAAAGTTGTTATACAAGGTCGAAGAAAAAGTGGGCGATTATTATTATCTATTAGAGCACGAAAGCGATTAATGTTTCAATATAGTTTTATTTTTACATCACACAAACAACCTTTTATTTACCGAAGTATCCATTATTTTCGTCCAAAATATAGTATTCACAAGTTAATACCAATTGTTAAGAAAAGGTGATTTAGGGGTTCATAGTTTTATCACTATATAAATAAACGATGTAAATGAAACAGTACTCTAAACAATATATATAATAGATACATAGGTTTTATTTAGAATCATGTATGTTTCATATTTCTGAATAATTTTCTTTTATCATAATATTATCCACTTCAACTAAACTATATAATATACAAATAATCATTTCTTTAAGGACAACAATATTTGACAATATGAAAGCAGAATTAATATTTGTAAGTTTGTGTTATAATATGATTCATAGCAGTAACAGTATTGTCCTACTGGAAAGGGTAAATGTTGTCCGATTTTGATGAGAATTAACTACAGGTTCTTCTAGTAAATTCAAAAATGTAAACGTGTTTCTTGTTGCCGATACTAACAAACAAAATATTTTATACACCAATCTTTGAGATGTGATATTTTTCATTACACTAGGTAATTAGTCTTCAATACAATACTCACAGTCAGGAATATGGTTGGGTTGATTTATACAAATTTCTTTTTAGTAGTTGAGGCAGGCAAACATTTTCTAAAATATCACACTTCCAATAATTTTACTACACATGAACATCAAATTGTGATACACTGACACACAAAGGGAAATTGTTTTTCAGTGTCGAAGATTTCAACAAAACTCGTATTAGTGAATATAAGAAAATCGTTTCGTGCAAGAACACCGTAACCCTGTAATCCCCAGACAAACGAATCTGTTTCAATCGCTTCATTGCTTCCATGCCAGTACCATCCATGGGCTGCAGCCGTCGAAGTCTCGGTGGTAGAATTGGCGGCTGGTGTTTGAATGCCACCAATGATAAAGGCGGTTGCGTTGTGCTTCACTAAAAGTCGTTTCAAATAGTTGGCATCTTTATTCTTGAATAATTGCATCAATTTGGTTCCTTCAGTTTCGCACTGTTGAGCCGCTTTAGATGGAAACGCTGGTTTAGAATAGATTCTCACCTGATAACCACGGGACCCCGGTTTCTTATATCCTTTAGGGCAGCTGGGGGCTCTGCTTGATATCCAACTTATTTTGATTTTTATGGAACAGTTCGAGTCTTGTTGTCTCATTGGGCGTTGACCAAAAGAGTACAGATTACAGATAGCTTCACTGTCGAAGTAGACGAACCCTTGACACTTGTTATATTGCAAACAGACTCTGGCGCAAGACATGTATGATTTGGTGAACTGTGAAGCTTCCAGTGAAAGCTCTTCAAGGTTGCACAGTTTAATGTCGCGAACTGTGAAACAGGCTTCATTATTGCCAGTTATTAGGACGATAAAGTAGAAGAAACTTTTATTCGGGGTTACAAGCATCATCGACCACTCTTTAAAGTGTTGAACACGTTCTTAACATAGAGTTAAAAAAGTTTAGCACTATTTAACAGTTGTCGTTGTTTCTTTTTTGTAAATGTGTATAATCAAATGAATAAATATTGACCTCCTTGTATAACCAGAAACACTATCATTCTGTTATCTCATGTTTGCATTCTGTTCAGTAAAATAACTTTGCTTTAATAATTAATGAAATAGTTTTTTCTCTTTTGAGTAAAACTGCCTCTTTTCCTTCCACCTTTGTTACTTTTGAAATAGTAAACAATTGCTACATAGTTGGGGAAATTATATAATATCCATTCAGAGGGAAATTCTAACCTAATAAGTTGTTAACCTCAAACCTAAATTGTCCTTGACAAAGCAAAATACATCCGTGCTTATAATAATTTTTGTTTAATTTAATGCATTAAAACTAGTAACATTACTTTTAGAATTTATTGGACAATACACACAATATAATTGCAGGATAAAATCAACATTTGTCTAAACTGGGTCACAATTTAAATGTCCAATTTGATGAAAACAAAATCTGTGGGATTTTATATATTTTTTTTAATTCTGTTATCAAATTTTAGCTCAATTTGGAAACCTTTAAAATATAGAAATAACAATAACAAAAATTATAAAATCGATTATTCATATAGAATCTGTTGATTTAGGATTTGAACATCGGATTTATACGATATGTTTGCCATAAATAACTATACTTAAAACGATTTTGAATAAATCAGAAAACAGATCAGTATTCAGTATTATTACAGACTGTATTCAAAAGATTGTACGCAACAATTGATGAAGTGTCGAAATCTGTCGTAACAATTGCAGCAATATATATATATATATATGCTATTGAACGGCTTTTGTTGTTTGAATTAATTAATCATATAAAATGTTTGATCCGATAAAAGCAGACTAAATTGTCACTGATTTATGTGATACGGTTAAATCCTTCGATGATAGTAAATTTTGTCATCTGATTTTTGAGTTATGAGTAGAAAATTATTTTATCTCAACGGTCAAGTCCTTATTAAAATGGGGATTTCATTCTTTTGAAGAAAATCACATTATTGAAAATATGGAATTGATATGTTCAATCCAAAGTAGCTTACTGCGAGATCTCAAGTTACAAATATGTACAAATAACTTCATGACTACAAATTGGAAGTTGCGTCGTTTTGATTAATCCAGCTGGTATTTATGATAAACAATTATTAAATCAGAATGCACTGGCAAACAAATGGAAATGGTTGCCAATTATTATCGGCGACATCAAGTCCTCCTACGGCACCAAATAAAAGGTAGTCTTCAGGTGTAAATGCGTAATAATTATTTGGCTCGTGTTGTGCCCAGATAAAGGAGTCTTGTTCAATCACTTCATTGCTTCCGTGCCAGTGCCACCCATCACCTGGCTCAGTAGAATTTGGCGTTTGGATGCCTCCAATGAAAACAGCGGTTTGGTTATATTTAGCCAAAAGTCTAACCAGGAATTCCTTCTCCTTTTCGTCGGATAATTGCATTAATTTGGTTCCTTCCGATTCGCACTGTTTGGCAGCATCAGAGGGTTTTAGAGAGTTAAAATCAATTTTGAATCTTGATCCAAGTGCCCTTATCTTATATCCTTTAGGGCAGCTGGGGGCTTTGCTTGATATCCAACTTATTTTGATTTTTATGGAACAGTTCGAGTCTTGTTGTCTCATTGGGCGTTGACCAACAGAGTACAGATTGCAGATAGCTTCACTGTCGAAGTAGACGAACCCTTGACACTTGTTATATTGCAAACAGACTCTGGCGCAAGACATGTATGATTTGGTGAACTGTGAAGCTTCCAGTGAAAGCTCTTCAAGGTTGCACAGTTTAATGTCGCGAACTGTGAAACAGGCTTCATTATTGCCAGTTATTAGGACGATAAAGTAGACGAAACTTTTATTCGGGGTTACAAGCATCATCGAGTGAAAGACACTTGTTGAGATGAGAGTGTTTTTATTTTATAGACATTTTTTAAAAGTTTGACATTGTCTTGTTTTCTGCGTGTCAATGTTTATCTTTGACAAATATTATTAGCAGAAATTTTTTTCAATGCAATTATTTCCGCCTCTTTTGAGAATAGTTCATCTAGTGGCATGTCTTGAACCAGTATTATTATTTCGGTTATATAATTTACCTCTGAACTGTAAAACCACATTTACCTATCAAGCTGAGGCTAGTATTTTATCTTATCTTATTCGATCTTAATAATAATGAAATGCTCTTTGTCAAACAGTTGATACTAATATTTAATTTGCTACGCTTAAATTTCGAAAAATCGTCTTTCTAACAATGTTTTTCTTATCACTTTCCATATTTCTGTATTTAGGAAATGTTTGTTTCCATAATATTTAGTATAAAATATATTTTTAACACTTTTGTCATTCATTAATTGATGAATACAAGTTTTGTTAATTGGAAATAGTCTGATAAAATAAAGTTATAATTGCATGTAATTGTTTCTTATCAAAAAAGAGTACGAAGCAATAACCATTGTTCTTCTTCATTTTTCAGAACTCCCCTGCTTCAAACCAGCTAATGGTGAACTGGTTGTCATAGAGACTATGCCTCCAATGATTGTCCAGGCTGCTCCGACCCTCTTCAAGAGAAAACCAGACGGTAAATACTATTTTTCTTTATGCTGGGTCATTACTATTCTAATTTCATTTTATTAATTTGTTTGGATTAATGTACGGCAAATAAATTCTATTCAAATGTGAAAAACTTTATTAAATAGCTGACATGTTAATAATAAAATCCTTGCTTAAATTCTTTGTTTTATTTATTGATACACGTGATCAAATTATGTATTAGTAATAATACAATCTTACCAAAATAAGTGGACTTTCTTTTTACAAATGTTGATTTTTGAAATTTTATAACTATACTATTAATTATATTTTTGATTTATATAATTTATATATAGATTTTAAATACTCTCCCCTTAACGTCAAATACTCAAATTTCCGTCAAATAATCGACAGATATTGTCAAAAAGTCTTTAAAATGGCTCTGAAAAAAGTCTAGAATTTTATTTTAGAAATTACGCATGAACCTTGTAATGTATAAATTCGATAACCTTTCATCATTACCGCTGTGTACGATTATTCATCTAATTAGTTTTTATATTTTTAAATGAAGCATTCTAATCATACAGTTTAGTTAGGACAATGTTTTTGTCATTCCAGGAATTGAAAATGGCCCACTCGTGAAGAAAAGTCATATTATCAAAGCGGGCATTGTGGTCAAAGACGACGTGAGTTTGAGAATTTTAGTTGTTTTAATTTCCCATCATTGTAAGCGACAATAAGGAGGAATTTCTGCATCTTTTGTTGCAGACTATGACCCTTTTGGAGCGTGGAGAAGCCCTCAAATCAGTGTCTTTAGAGGAACACCACCTCCAGTTCACTAGCAACATCTCCGTACATACGGCGCTCACAGGAACAGCCGTGTGTCAACAGCTGGCCAGTGCTTGTCAGAGGTAGGAAAGAACTGATGCAGTTCTTAACATGCATTACTGTTATGCAATCCAATTATGTGTCTTATGTTAAAATGCATTACATGTTTTACGGGCTGTATTTGATTTTCAAAAAAATTTTCCTCGATTGATTAAAAAATTTCAATTAAAATGTTTTTTTAATCCAAAACATTTGTTTGTCTTCCTTTTGAGACGCAGTTTATTAATTTCATCCCCCTCGAGAAAAGGAGAACATATTTTTGTATTATTCGAATTAATATATTGATGTGTTTTCCACGAATCAATTTCCTTTAATCAACAAAAACACTTTTTATTACCAGAGTTGAAACACCACAATATCCTATACTCAATATTTACACTGTCATCCGTTTCTTTACAATGGTTGGGGCTTAATAAGTTGGCTTGACAGTTGCTCCAGAATATAAAAGCGGTATTATTCCATCTCGGTTTTCGCTCGGGTGTTTATATTGGCAAGGTTGCTGGGTGATCTTAGAGCTGAGCCCAACTTTTTTGTATTTAAGTTAATAACTTTTAATATATAGCTCAACTCTTGACCTTAAAAGGATTCCAAAATGAGAAACATCATCAAAAAATCTTACTCAGAGTTTTTTATGGATGAATTTTTAAATTGATATTGATTCAAAATTATTTTGTAATAAATTTGTGCTTATTACTAGACGAATTATTTTAGAGGGAGGATGTATTGTTGCACCTAATTTGTAATATTAATATGGTTTAATATACAACTCATAATAAAGTAAGTTCAGTTTTACGAATAATTGAGGTATGTAGAATATGTTATTGATTGAAATAGGCTGTGTTCTAAATCAAGTGAATAACAATTTAGTTATTTCACATTTGAATAAATAAGTGAGGAATTCGAGTCTTAGATTTACCCAATCGTGAAATTAATTTATTTAGCGGTGGTATACTATTCATTATAGAAAATAGCAAATATCTCATCAATAATTTTGATTTAATTTACCTTCAGCGTCTTCAAATAATTCTAATTTTATTGATCAAAATAGAAATAAAACTTCTGCATTACTGCCCGCAGGTATTACTCGGACAACATCCAGCACCAGGAAGAGGGTTTCATGGTGGGCGAGGGAGTCACTGTTCTTGTGAAGGAGCAGGTTGATGATGACGATCAGGACAGCGTGTCGTTGGGCGGTGGAGGCGACGATCCTGATCCTTCAGGGGGCGCCGAGTTTGGCTCTGGAGGTCCAGGTGGGATAATGAAATCCTATGAAATAAGGTCAACAGCAGGATTTAAGGATTGTTCCCTTTTTAGTCGAGGAGGAACAGTCGAGCTCCCGGCCAGGAACACCCGCCTCTGACGATACCGGCCGCCACTCCTCTCGTCACCACTCCTCCTCTCGTCATCACAGAGGAAGTCGGCGCTCTCAACAGCCCTCTGCTGATTCCCCCCCGCCGCTAAGTGGAGGAAGGAGAGCGCAGACTGGTGGACCGTCGACAGGACAGGCGGCGACCTTCAAGACGCGTCACATGATGATTCACGTGACCTACTTCTATCCTGTGAGTTGGTGAAATACGTGCTGGGCACGACTTTTCAGACAATTGCGAGAAAGATAAGTCGCTTCAAAGCAACTCCCACAATAATAATATTCACGACTAAACTTTTTATAATCTAAAGGTTTAGCACCGAGAATTACCCTCATTATTGCATTAGTAGACCTGTGTGCTGTGGCTATCCTTCAGGAGTTTCGTACAGTTATTTGTTGGGTGTCATAAAGAGTAAATTGAATATTTGCGCATAGTTATTACAAAATATTATAATCTTAAGTTCTCAATAAAAAGGCTTTATTTACAAATCAGAGAAAGAAAGAAATGCAGCCATCACTTCTGACAAAACAGTCGTAAAATATTAATTGAAATCCACACGTAGAGACCTGGAACACTGAATTTGAACACTGGTGTCCAAGAATTGATTCAATTAAAATATTTTGGATCCGTTAGATGACTTTTCTCAAGAGTACTCTGTTATTGATTATTATCTGATTCCGTTGAGATCATATTTGTAATAAACTTTTATCCTCAACTCAATAACATAACCAACTGATATTCTAATCAAGTCAAAACTTTATAACGATTATTCTTATCAGTAACTTTTCCATTTATATACTCTTTAATTTTGTATTTTAACCTATTTTAATTTAGCATTAGTGATGCTTCAAATTCTAGTTCGTTTAAAGATATCGGTTTTAAAGTTTTAGTTTGTTTTTTGTTTGTCACCAAAGTATTTATCGTTTTACTTAAAGTTCATTGATACTTGGGAAGTAAAATTTTCTTAAAATAATTGTCCTTGCTATACCACAGTATATTTTAAACAATCCGAATACTTTGTTAAATGTTTACTGGCAAAAGGTTTACTAATGAAAGTTTTTTTAATGCATAAAGATTATGGAATTTAATAATTAGAAAAATTAGAAAATTTTATTTCAGTTTAATTCCATTAACTCTACTAGGACTGAAATAGTTTGCTTATTTTTTATGAGAAAATAGAGGTTTCTATTAAATATAGCTTCCGTGAATTTTACTCTCCTGACGTATTAGTTTAACACCTCTTGGGAATGAAAAAGTACGTTAAATGAGAATAAGTTCGCAATTGTGATTAGCGCATATTTTTAATAGACTACATTTTTTTTAAAGTTTACTTCGGCTTTCAGTAATTTAGTCTATGTTCATACAAGATCATACAAGTTCATAAATATGTATACATTATGTACATAGAACGTACTCAGCTTATTTTTAAACAAATAAATCATTTATTTTAGATCCAAATTTTGTGCTCTGAGAACGCAAAAGTTGTGGCGCTGTATGCATTATGTGTATATACTCTATATTGATATTAAATCAAGTATGTAATAACCGATATAGGACGCAGTAAACCAAATACGCTATTACGGTCCATGTTTTACAATAATTATTGATCTAAAAAATAATATTGTCTGTATATAACGGAATATTCCTAACGTCCACGCAGACAGTTAAATGAATATATGACAGTCAATTTGTATTCAAATATAGGCTCTATATCTCTATGATAGGGTTTTATAACAGATGTTACTGTTTGTAAAGTACAACTTGTTAAAACTTGTTACAACTTTTATTAAACTTGTTCTCTCTAGGGTATTTTATGTAGTTGGAGCAGTTTTAATGCGAGAATTTCTATGATTCACCTTTTTATACATGGTTTTTACGCTTCTGGAAAACCTGGAAAATTCAGAAAAAAATTACAGGGTCTGGAAAACTCTGGGAATTTTGTTTCACAATTTCAAAAAAAATTCTTTACTATTTAACATATTATATTATACTTATTATATTTTTATTTATAACTATATTAATTGTATTAAAACAAAACGAAAAATACATTTTTACATATTATTTACTTTACAAAAAAATCCATATAAAGGTCTGGAAAACTTGGAAAAGTCAGGGAATTTTTGTTGGGGAAATGTGTAGAAACTATGTTGATAGTATACGAATATAAACTGAAGATGGTTTTAATTTTGAATGGATACGGTAGATTTATTATAAAAGGATAAACCATAACACAGTATAATATAATTTTGATACAAATAACATTGTCATGTAATATATAACATTTAAAATATCATCAATAATAGATATAATATGTACAAAATATGAATTGATATATGTACATATCCTCTATCATTCCCTATACGTGTACAAAATGTAAATTATAATTTTGACAGGCATATTAGAAGTGTTTGTAGTTATAATTACCAATTATGAGCAAAGTTTAATTGGTCCATTTAATTGATCCAAATAAAATTGAATACAAATATAACTATGGCACAAAATTCGTATTATCAACATTGCAACCGAAATATAAATGTGGTTACTCAGCCAAAAGTCTACATCATATAATTTACTAAATAATCGATTTAGTTACCAAGTTAAATATTTTTTTCAAACTTTATGTTATTCCTGATCACTATTCTTTTCTACTCTTTCAATTATTTCAGGACGAAAGTTTAGGAAGTAAAATATATCTCCTGCTACACGATACAATAATGAAGGACCGGCAGACATTTGTTACTGATTAAGAAATGGAACTTTATAATGAACTATATGATTTTTATATATTTGTTAATCATATTTTATACTGTTCATTTCAGCCTGTAAATGTCTTATGTACAAATAACATTCTTTGTAATATATTGTTATAGTATTTTGCTTTTATAATCAGAGTTGGATGTAATTTGGAAATATACAGATGTTGGTGTGTATACTTTGTGTTCTTTAAGCACTGTCAGGAAAATGAATTAGGTATTAACAATTATTTTTCTAATTACTGGGATTTATCAATATTTAACATTTTATTTAGATCTAGTTGTGATGAATATAAGATTATCGATACTTTAACCGTAAACACAAAATACGATTTGTAAATTTTAGGAATGATTATAATCTATTCTTGTTAGTTTAAATAACATCAATAATTTAAAAATTAGTACAAATTTATATCAAAAAAATTGACAAGAAATTATCGAGATGGATCATATCAATTAATTTTTCGATTGGAACAAGGCTAAAATGTATATAAATGCCTGGAATATAATTGAACCAGTTGTAAAATATAAAACAATATACCAGCAAGAGATATTATATAGGTGATTTTTCGTTCGATCGTTAGTGTATATTTACAAACTAGTATTTCAAAAATCTGGTCAACAATTAAGTTTATTATTCATACACTCGTGAACTTGACAGTTCTTTTTGATACTTTATCGTCTTCATCACGGTTCTCCTTGTCTGAAACATTACTAATTTTTCTAACAATCCGCTGAAAGAACGTCGGTTGTTCCTGCTCACTTTTGTGATGGTGGCACTTATCCTCTAATTCGAACACTTCACTCAGATCTTCATCGTCTTCACAATCATCAGGACAATCTTCGTGATCCAAACAGTCCACTTCTACCACCTCATCGTCACTTATTGTGTGGGGGTCCAGTATACAGTCAGTTTGTTCACCACCGTCCGCATTGTTTTCATGTTTCTCAGAAAGCTTGCTCTTTCTCAGGGCAATCTTGCTGTGTTTGTACAACATCCGTCTTTTTCGGGTCGTTTTCATCGTCTGGAAAGAGGACGTTGCGATCTGATACGCCTTGTGCAAAGTGAGAAGGATGCTGCAAAGGGAAGCAATGACAGTGGCCACAGTGGTTGTGTAAACGAGGCGGGACTCGGTCACAACATTAGATTTCCACTCGAAGAAAGTGAAGAAATATCGGGACGAGATTTTGTTTTGAGGACGTCGGTCCCAGAATTGAGCGACGCTTTGCTGAAATATTGAAACGCGTTTTTGTTAATTAAACTGATTTTTAATTATAGCTATAATTTGGGTTTAATTTGATTAGGTATAGTTAATTAAAATCCTTTGAAATCTTAAATGGCGCGTACAGGTCAAACTGAAACAAAACATGTGATTATCTTTGAGTCAAATATTGATTAAAATCATGAAATGAAGGTCGACAGTATACGCAGCCAATACAACGTTTTACATCTTCTTCCTATGTTCTATAAGCAATTAGAGTATTAAAATATGGAAATAAATTGAGATTATTCCTTATTATTTGAACGAACCTCAGTAATAAAATCGACGTCCATGTCTTCACTATTAGAAATTTGGGATTTGTACATTCTGAACTTGATCCACTGTCGAAAGCCAGCCGAGAGGGAAAAGCTGGGACGTGTCTGATAATATTTCTTCAGTTCTTTGATTTTTGTTTCGTTATCT
The DNA here is from genome assembly GCA_034780395.1 of Vannuccia rotundouncinata. NCBI lineage: Eukaryota > Metazoa > Platyhelminthes > Proseriata > Coelogynoporidae > Vannuccia > Vannuccia rotundouncinata. Next base: position 24,980 of record JAUZNC010010450.1, on the reverse strand, counting down.
CTGAATTGTAAAATTTAATTAGTTTGAAAAGTAGAAGGTTCAATATTTTAGGAATAATTATTAGTAATTTTTAAAGACAATTAATACAAAAAGTTCTTCAGAAATCTGAATAAATTTTGTAATAAAAATTTTGTAATAAAAGAAACTAAACATTGCAACTTATACTGGGCTTCTGCATGGCTCAAAAATCGAATTAATATTTAAAGAAAAGTTAAATATACTATATTATTTCTAATGAAATGTTAACTGATATTGCGAAGTGTATAAAAATAAATATATGCAATAAAATACAAAATAATAGTAAAATTAAATAAAAACACTAATTTTCTACAATACAAACCAAATAAAAAATCATTCAAAGTTTTGACTATATATTTTTTTAGTGGAAAATTACTGTATATTTTTATATTCAAATATTATTTAATTTCTTCAATAAGTAGTTACGATTCGTAAGTTATTATTCAAACTACGACAATTCGTAAACATACGTCAAATGGAATTTTTTTAAAATATTTTTTAACTCACAGTGAAGCAAATTTGTCGTAATCTGGGAATAGCATATAGTTCATCACCATGAAGTCTCGCCTCATATCTCTTAAAATAAAGTGGATAAAAAGAGCCTCTCTGCTGGAATAATTACTCGGACCTCGGAATACCACGGTATCTATCCTTCGAGCCACCAGGTGATTAGGATCTTTAAAACTGAATGAACTTTGATGACAATGTTTGGCTCTGCGATGAACATCCTTCAGATGTGCTGTATTAAGCAATGGGCAAAAGAATTTTTTGTAAATTAACTTTAGTAAAATAAAACTATCGATACATAAAATGTTTTAGCAAAGGTCAGTTTAAGGTTTAAATTTAATTATGTTAGAATTTTTGTTACTCAAATTCCTGTGACAAAACAATTTTTCGTCCATTTTTATTTAAAGCTTTATAGTTTACCTAGCTATTTTAAAATATATTATATTACTGTTTTATAATGTATGTATTAGATTATGTATATTAGTTACATAATTATATTATTCAAAATGGTCATAAAATAAATTACCTTTAGAACTGGCGATAACGTTATAGTAATGACCGCAAGATTGAAAATGGGCTCCAATCGGGAATATTATTATACCTGAAAATGAAAAAGAATTTTATTAAAATTATCGGTTTGAATATATATTTATTACATGTACATAAATACAATATTTAGCACCATAAATAATAGCTATCGGAGATTTCTTAGTAATTCTAGAAAATATTTTCGAAATAGTTACGTGATACCAGATGTGAAATAGATCTCAAGGATCGATATATTTATGATCGTTGGAACCCAAATATATACACACATTGAATCAAATTTCATGTTCCCTTATTTAAGTTAAGGATATTTTTATTATGTACGTGTCTCAATATGGCAAATTCCACCAAAGTAATTTTATACCGTTTATTTAAATGATTGTTTCTTCCGATAGTCAACTTCTTATTTAGTCTACGACTTACCTGGCGGTGACTTGTACACGTCTGACGTGGTGACAAACTGGGAACGAATGTGGGAATTGAAGGAATGTGCAGCTTCCTGGAGCACTTTAATTATGCAGATAAAGGCGAATGTGAACAACATTACTCCAAAAAGAATTGTTACACTGAGTTCTGTGAGCCGTACTGCATTCCCAAAATACGTAGTATAACGTTTATACAGATGACTGTGTCTTATACGTCTTGAAGATCTTGTAAAAGAAGTTTTCACTTTTTCTTGAACAGTCATGTTGCCCCCCTGAAGCTAATTCACTCTCAGAAAAAAATATTTTCTTCTAAAAACAACTAAATAAATGTTCTAATTCAGGAATCAACAATTATTCAAGAGTTGGAAAAATTAACGAGAAAGAATCCAATATTGTTTTGTTCATTAATCATCGCCAATTTCCGTTTATGATATATTTAATCACAAACTATATGTAACCTTCTTTTGGACTGCATTCGTTTTAAAGGATCATATATTGGAATTGCGCTTAGCCGAGTTATACTTAATTGTAAAAATTATAATTAATCGGTGAAGGGTATCTGTAAACATGAGTGCCTTTATAGTCTAATTTATACATGACAAATGTTATGCCCATCTTGCTTGTGAATAGATTAATATAATCGCAAATTAAATACACAACTGTTGCAGTAACTCACAACAAAATCGGTATTATTAAAAATGTCAGAACTAACAATTAATATTGTTAATTGGTTTCGGAAATGAATCTGGCATTTTTTCCACTTTGATAGCGCTGATGGAGTAGGTACTCATCTGAGTTGGCCTCTTTCATGTATCTAAATTGTTTGGTTGCTTTTTTGGAAAGAGATTTTTTTAAATGTCCTTTTCAAAAACAATTATCTTAAAACTTTTAATTATTTAAAACTATTCATATAAAACTCTTTTTTAATAGGTAATATAATAATAATAGTTATTACATTTAGAATTAAATTCAAAATTTTGGTATTCCATTAATTGTTCTATACAATAATAAAAATATCTAATATTGTATAGCATACCCTGTTATAAAGAGAATAATATATAGAGGTACAAATTAAAATGTGTCGAAGTTAGATTTATAATACAATTTTCAGCAAATCATTGTCGATTACACAGTCAATTGTTACTTTAAAACGAATTAAAATAGACTATAAGCGACCGTTTGCTAATGATATTTGGACAAATGTAATTATAGGAATTCCCATTTAAAAAGAATAATTATGCTAAATCAAATGATATTATATGTTATTTAACGTTATTTTCGACCTAAGGTTAGATAAAGAAATTTAACTTTTCATATTAAGTCAGGCTATTAATATTTCTATATAGAATCTTATATCTGAAATAAAATTTTATCGCTAAACGACAGTTTGTCTTAACTCATTGAAAACTAATATGTTGTAACTAACACAACTATTTATTAATGACGCAACTCTTGCCAACAGAAAACTTCACCGCGGGGGGAACACTTTATCTGCTTGTGAAGTATATAAATACATGTACGAAAAGTTGATGTATTAAACATAACAGAATCAAAATATTTCTTCTGCTTTGTTACGTTCAATGTCGTGAAATATAGCTGTTATTATATTTAGTATTTCATTATATAGAATTTCAAGGTATTTATAAATTTTATTTATTTGTATATTGTTAAAATTCTGGGGAGACACAGCAGGAATTTTTTCATCATTTTTAAAATGGTTTTTCTGACTGAATGAATTACAATTTGCTTAAATTATAGGTATCTTACCTATATATAATAATAATAATTCAAAATGGAAACAGTTTTATGTTATTAAAATATGTAAAAAGAAAAAACGTTACATTTTCTAAATTTATTTATCTAACACGGAATGGTTTGTTATGAAAAATCTTCACAATTGCATATTGTTCTATAACCTTACAAATTATTATACAAAATCCTAAAAAATTCCGTTAAAAAATCATTTTTAATTGCTGTTTTGAAAAAAAATGAGAACCACTTCATACCTGGGGCCTCGTATTCCTTCACAGTTATAACTGAAATAGAGCGTACAGGCATTTTGAAGGATTGTATAAGGTCGTCCACAAGTTTATAGCAGACAATGACAGCAGTAAGTGCCAAGGATCCCATCAAAATGGTCACCGTCATGCGGAGCAGATACTGAGACTTAGTCACATACTTATCTTGAAGTTTTGCATTCGCGTCGGCTAAACCGCGCATTTTGACCGAAAAGGTTTATTGCGATCCACCAATGGCTAAGATAATCAATCAGAATTTTTGGTAGGTAACACTATTGGTATTCATATTTTTTAGTCCATTTTGGAATTTTTAAACGTGTTCTTTCGAAAATTGTAGACACGCGGTGGTTTTGAAACACAATAGAGTTTCCCGAAATGTTATTAGCTGTGGTTAAGTCTGTTGTTGTCATGTTGATGTATCCGCTTCCTCTTTATTCCTTTTGTAATGACAACGTTTATTGGTGAGGATGGTCGTTCTGTTGTAAATCAATATTGGAAAGTTTAATCAATGATCAAAATTACTACAAGTCGTATCTAGTAAAAACTGCACTTAAATTCAGTCGGAAAATGTGATCTATTCTATAATACACCATAAACTGAATCCAAGTAAATATTTATAAAAACTTTAAACGATAAATGTATAATTTTATTTATGCAAAAAGCTGATGCAATTGCTATATATATGATTAAAGTACGCCATACTTATACCGTAATACAGTTGTCAAACAATAATAAAAATATATACTTACTATACAATACAAAAAATAAAGTAAAAACATTGTGTAAATTTTTTCGGAATAAAAATAGTTAGTTCAAAAGTTACAAACAAATCTTTTAAAATTATTAAAATTATCTCTATATAGATTATTTTATAAAAAATTAAATAGCACTATAAATTTCATAAAATTTCAATGAAATGTATTATAAATTAAAAATTAATTTAAAAACAATAAACTGCAAACAATATATTACAAATGAAATATGGAAAATTGTACAAACCAATAATTTGATGACCAAAATAATATAAAAGTTAAGTTTTAAGATATGATATATATATAGGCCGATGCGTAATTAATTTAGTTTTTAATTCACTGTTTTTAAATTTAATTTTGTTAAAATAAATTTTACTCAATAATTTAGCTATAAACGTCGATTTTTTAAAGAAAAAACTAAATTTATTACAAATCGGTCCATATTATTTATTACTAAATAATTAGACATTACATACAACGATTTATTGATATTATTTAATATTTGATTTCAGTTTTTAAATGTTTTCGTTGAATTTCGTAATAAATCGACTATTCCTACATCCTGTATAAGGACTATTCCTCCACATCCAGTTGCTATAGTAGTGGGTTCGAACTCGCAGTTATGCCTTATTACATTGCTGCATCGATATAGCCGCATTATATATTGTATTATGCAAAAACATTGTATAATGATCAGTATAAAAATAGAAAGCAATATTTTAATGATATAATAATAAAAGAAGGGACAGTAGGTACTAGTAGTATAAGATCATTTGGAGAGAGTATAGAGAGTTGGAGAAAAAATAAAGAGATATAGTTTGGGTTAGAAAGATTGGGAGAGAGTATTGAATGGTCTAGACAGTTAAAAATTATTTAAAAACATGTTAGCGTATATTCTCTACTTATGTAATCAATTTTTTTGTCAAAAGGATGTTATTTTAATTAAAATATCAATTATTTTAATGTAGGATACATTTGTTTAATTTAATATTATAGGGATCTTTTAACCGGAGTTTAAATTAATAAATATCCTCCTACAATTTCATATTTAAAAAAAAGTAAAGTTACAGAAAGAAATTAATGTCCATAATTCTTTAATTAATAACATATAAAAATTATACAGAAATATCACCCTATAAAAGCATTTTGCAGTATACAATTTATTGACAGCAGATGTTATCTTTATTCATTCATATGAACTTGTGGTTCTTTCTGTTATAGATGGGTCCGATAACTCTCAGCTAAGCGTGTCTACTATATGCTCTAAGACTATATAAACTACCTGAAAATGAGGTAGTTTTTGAAAGTATACTCTAACGAAACTTTCAACCCTGCCATATACCAATAATAGGATAAAATTTTAATTTAATCTGTCAAATAAGTAAAAAGTTACAGCCTTTCCATTGTGGTGCAGTTTTCGAAGAATTTTTCCAATTCTTCTTATTCTTCCAATTTTTCTTCAACACCAATAAGTATTCGAGAGCATTGATATATTTGGATAAAATGTTTAGCATATAGGCACCTATATTATTTGTGTACGCAGAACTTAAAATCTTGAAAGTTTGAAATGATATGACTATAACGGTAAAAAAATACATTAAAAATGGACACTTCAATCCCATGATATTATACATTTAAGTTGAATTGATATAAATTATTTCATGCCAAAAATGGCAAAATGTGGGCTAGCTGAACTTAAAATAAATCTTAGCTCAATTTCATTGTAAAATGATTCAAGGAAAGGAAAATTACAAAATTAATTGCAAACTGAATATAAACATTTTTTAGATACAATTTTTACCCCATTACAATACGTTATTATTTTAGTTTAATAAATGCAATTATTATATTAGTAAATGATATGATAATAATTAAAATCTGAAGTCACATATCTTGAAAATCCAAATTTACAGTTAGCAAAATATTTAACTTATATAACTTCTCACTTACCACTTAACCTTACAAAGGAAATTAAGCGAAAAATCATTTTATTTCATTTATTCAATTTACGTTTAAGGTAATACAGTTCTCGTAATTTTGGCTTAAATTTAAATATGTCTAGTAGCATATGTGTGTACTCTTGAGTTCCGAATAACCATGCAGTTCCTAATATTCGTTCAGTGTGGAAATTTTACTATTTTCAATAAACGTACAGGTCGAAATAAACATTCACCTACTCTGGTGTGCCAAATAAGGGGGGGGAGGGTCCAACAATTTAAAAAAAATAATCGGGGTGAGGGTCCAAAAAAACGGGGGTTTCTTACTATATAAAATAAATAATGAGGGGGGTCCAAATAAACGGAAGGTTGCTTATTATATGAAATAAATAATGTTGCTCACCTACTTACCGTACAGTCCTTTAAGCCCGTACATTTGAGCATCAAAATAAGTAATTAAGACACGAGTAGGATATAAAGTAATCTCCTAAGTGTCTTATCTATGTGTTAGTACACTAATTAAATATCTATGCGAATACCACACAGAAATTTAAGCGTACAGGTCTAAATTAGCGTGCAGGTTGGAATTTATATCAACAACCAATTATAAGCGTACAAGGTAAAAAAATAATTAATGGCCACGTAAATGATCGTTTAATTTTTATGAACACAATTTAGTATACAAATAAGTACAGAATAATACATATTGGCGGGTGTTAAAAAATGTTATCGGAGAAACGTAACCGATTTTCATTTGCTTCAACAAATTGCTTAGATATTTATAGTAAATTAATGTCTGTGGGAGTCTTGCGTACATTTAATTAAAGCATCAAACCGCATTTAATTAGACGATGTTGAGTCATTGACGAAGACCTCCAATATAAGTTTTTAATATTGAATAATATGTTTAAAGAGGAGAATGATCTTTCAGCTGTTTTAATATAGACACATTCAAAGAGTAAAAATTTGTTTGCAATAATTTACACATGACTTCTATAGTTATACATATCTCGAAGCAATCGATATATTAAAATATCAACGAGTATAGATTATCATTTTGGAATTTAAGACAATTATGAACAATTATGAAGTGAGAATAAGGTTTTTTCAGTTTTAACTACACCCGGTAACATAACTACTAGGATGTTGAGTTTTTGGAAGTCAATATCCAAGACCAACAATTTATGATATATAGAGTGCATGAATTATATAAGTTCCGCTTAGGATTGCTTAACATAATTGAACAATCCACTGAAAATTATAAACAATTGCGTGACGCACCACTTACTTTTACCCCTTTTCACTCCTCCTCACTCTTCATTAGGAATCTGTAACTTCAACTTTTCCACTCTTGCATGCCGCGAGGTAATTATCGGACAATTGTTGGCCTTATGTAATTGGCAACTTTTCAAACAAAGAACCTATATATAAAAATTATTATTAAATTAACTTATATAATCATAACCATAAAATTTAATAAAAAATGGTACACTTGTAAAAGAAGTCTTAATATGTCAATCGTAGAGTAAAAATGTAAAATATCTACCTCTCTATATTCAGAAGTCAATATTATTATTTTGATATTATTAAAATTTTGTTTTTTTCTTTCCGATGTTTGCGCCTTATTCGACTTTATTTTAGTGTGTTATATATTGGTTTTATATATAGAAAAAAAGAAGACGCAATTTCCCAAGAGCAGAAAGTAAATTAACATTTTATTTTCTAAATATTTATTTTTTTCTGTAAATTTTAAATCGGATAATTAAGTGAATTATCTTAGAAACAGTCCTGTAGGCACTATAATGCTAGGAGAAGCTCGAGGCCCCCCCCCAACTTTTCTGAAATGGCGCCTTTCAAATATAAGTAAAAAATAATATTTGATCAATTTTCAGATTATTAAAAAAATTAAAAAATATTTTCAAATTAAAAAATTATATAAACTTAAAAAAAAATAAAAATGACACAATAGATATAAAATGTGATATACCAACCCCACAACCTCTCTTATTTTTGTAATACATCATAAAATAAGCACCTATATCAAAAATGTTACTCCTATTACATAAAATGACAACATAACTTATCTATATTAAATTGAAATGGTAAGAATACATGTGTCATTTTATTGAAACTAAAATGCCTTCTGTCTATAATTATAATTGAACTTTGTATAGAAATATAATATCATTATTTACATCCTAAAATGCAATGTCTGTGGATAAAACATAATTATCAACATCAATATAGCTATTATAGTATGGTCTATCTTGTAAAATTTTGGACTATGACTATCATTTCCATCCTGTAAATACATATTGTATGGCTACTATGGTACCACCCTGCAGGCTGCAGGCAGTCATCCTTACCTCTTTTTTTCTGTAAATTTACACTCTTATTATATTTTGTCCTTCTATCATTTTGTTCTAGTAACTAAAGATGGATGCTCATATTGTACTATAGTTATTTATCTATTTATATCTAGTAATTATAGTAAAATATAATTTGTAAATAACATAGTAAATACAAATCTATACAATATATTATTATATTTATAAATAATTGTAGATATAATTTAAATATATAGCCTAACTTTCATAATCAAATTATATTTTCAATTTATTTAAATGTTGTGCCTTTTTAGTTATGAGCCCCCCAAAATTTAATACATGCCTATGTCCCTGTGAAAGGATTGGAATTTTTTTACAAAGGCATAACACAATACTTGTTTGTATATAATCTATTAAATATTTAATATTCTTTTTTAGATTTCAACATTGAATTTTAACAGTGTGTATCCCCTGTATATTACAACATTGAATTTTGAGGACCAGGGACCTTGCCAGAGTTCATCATATTACTTACATTTTTTAAAATGATACCCATCATTCCATGGCTCTTTGTACATAGAGCTCACATTACCTACTACATTCCTTTTAAATTGATACTATTCCATGAATATTTTTATTTTTTTAATGTTACTACATTATTAATATATGTTAAAATAAATTTTTCAAAAATTTTAGACAAATGGTCTTTAAAAGTCTTTAATTTTTTAGTAAGAGGGTTTTTAAAAGTATTTAATTTTTTATTAGAAGCCTGTATGAACCCTGTATTATCTCACTTTCTTACTAAAGCTTAAGGATGATATGGCTTCAAACCAAGTTCTTCATAATATGGCCAAGACTTTGCCTTGACAGTCCAAGCTCTACTGACCTTTGTAACATCCAACAGTTGAGATCAGACAAATTATATTTTTAATAAAAATATTTAAATATAATATACTTTACTTAAATGAAAGGTAATACAAATCTAAGGATTCATTTTTAATATTTTTCTGATATTTCAGTCATTCCTGAGATATTTTGAAAAAAACTGGATTATGTGTTGGATTGTTATCTGATGATTTTAAATTATGAAGACTTAACATTTTTAAATATATAAATAGAACATTTTATATATATATATATTGGTATAAATAATATATCTAAATAGTATGAATAATCTAACAATTGATAATGTTGGTGACCATTTGTAGACATTTCAATTTATACAATCTACACCTTAAACAATCAATTATCCATGATTGGTCAGAATAGTTTTCAGCATTTGACAACAATTTGTTGATGCTAAAAGATTGTAATTTATTAGAAATTATATGTTTGTTTCATGCATAATAAAAAATAGTGTAATATGTTATTTTACATTATAAAAAGAGTTAAATTTGAAATTTGTGTGAAGAAAAATCATCAATCAGTTTTGAACAAAAATAGAAATTTTCAATGATTTGTAGTCTACAATTAGTTTGGTTGTGTCGACAAATGGTCAGACAGTGATGACCATTTGTGGACATTTCCATAATTTAAATGATTTCAATGTCCACAATTGGTCATCACTGTCTGACCATTTGTCGACACAACCATTTGTGGACAATGAAATTAATTTATATTATGGAAATGTCCTCAAATGGTTGGGTCTACAAATGGTGGGACAGTGGTGACCGATTGTGGACATTAAAATCATTTAAATAATGGAAATGTCCACATAGGTTGGGTCCAAAAATGGTCAGACAGTGGAGACCAATTGTTGACATGTCCTCCACAAATGGTCCAATTGTTATATTATAAACAAAAAATCATTGAACATTCATATTTTTTGTTCAAAACTGATTGATAATTTTTCTTTGCACAAATTAAAAAAATTTTATAATGTAAAATAACATATTACACTATTTTTTATTATACAAGAAACAAAGGTATAATTTATAATAAATTTCAATTTTTTAGTGTCAACATATCATTGTCAACAGCTAAAAACTCTTCTGACCAATCATGGACATTGACTAACAAATTCTATTGTCATATGAATGCTAGCACAACTATTCTGATAGAATATTTTCCAATTTTCAAAATGTCAAATTCTAACCAAGTATAAGACATAGATTGTATAAATTGAAATGTTCACAAACAGTCGCCAACCAACCATAATATACTTAAATTTCTAAAAACACATTAATTATGTTTAAATTACTGTTTTTGTTTTAAAACTAAAATTAAATTAAAAAGTTTTGATAAAGTTATGAACAATATTATATTTTTAATTCATACACTCATAAGTATATCAGAAAAATATTATTTATTTATCAAAGCAATTTTTTGATCTTTTAACTGTCAGATAGATTTTATTCATTATATAAACCTATTAGATTTATTTTTAATTGTTGGACAACTGCTTACCTAGATAACTCTCTATGACTGGTTGTACAACCCCAATTTTTTTGCAATAATATACTTAATTTATTTATTGTCATTTTCTGCTCTGTGTTATATTTTGTTTTACATTGCATGAACAAACATATAAATACAACAATGATGCCTGATATTATATTTTATTTTTCTAATTAATATATTTATATATTCTATTAAATAGATCTTAGAATTAATGTATATAAAACTTATCTATTTTATTCAACAAAGACTTGTTTGCATAGCTTTTCAATATATACACAAAAACACAAATAACAATCCAGTTTTTTTTTAATATCTCAGGAACAACTTGAAATATCAGAAAAATAATCAAAAACCGATCCTTATATTTGTATTACCTTTCATTTAAGCAAAGTATTTTTTATTTATATCTTTTATTAAAAATATAATTTGTCTGATCTTACACAGGTGCTCTACTGTTGCATGGCATTGAGATTTCTTAGGACTGTGTATAAAAGTATCTGCCACAATATCTCCAGTCTGTGAAGTTCTTGGCCTATCAGATTTAATTGCATTTGCCACAGATCCTATAGCTTCAAACATGTTAACTAGTAAAAATATAGTTAATTTTGAAGAAGGTTGGGTTATAGACCTCTTAACCCAAGCTTCTATGAGCTTATAATTGTTATGATGGTTATAATTCTTTATTGCATAAATCTATTCATTTAATTGCAGACATTTTGTTTCAGCCTTGACTAACAAATTCTATTGACATATTAATGCTAGCACAACTATTCTAATAGAATATTTTCAAATTTTCAAAATGTCAAATTCTAACCAAGCATAATTAGTTTTGCTCTATTCAATCAAAAAGCTAACTATATGTGAAAATACATAAACCAATCACATCTCTGTAATATCTATATGACAAACAATTTTGACATAAATAGCAAAAGAATTAAAGCAAATGTTCTAATCTAATGAAATTTCTTTTGCCTTTCACAAGAGGCTATTATAAAATATAGTGCCATCTACCCATTGTTTTTTACTAATATGTATTTATTATCTTTACAGCAAAAATCACCTCAGCTAGTTTATAATTAAATAAATGTGTGGACAAAATTAGATTACAAGAAGCAGCCATGTTAGTGCCTAACACACCAGCTAAGAATTTTATATACATTACTTTTAGATTGCAGATCTAGTTAACGTATATATAATGTCTATGTAGATATTACTAGGTAATTTTATCAGACTATATAATATATATATGGATTAAAAGTATTCTTTGTACATTATATGCAGAAAATTTGATGCTATTATATTATATTACGGTTTTTTAAATGAACACATTGACAAAGATCTTCTTTAAATAAATTTTTTGCAGTTTATGTAGTTATAGGTTTCTCACTCTACTTCCAACTCTGTTTTTCTGGATTTTTACATTGCAGCTCAAATCATGGTTTTAAGGCCCAATATCAAAAAATCTTCCTTATGGTTCCATGTCCATCCTTATCTCTGAATATAAATCATATATAATATAATCATAATTGATAAATTTATAGATTGAATTCATAATCAAATTATGTATTCTCTATTTTTTATACTATAATTTAGCCTATATGGTGTAAATATTCTCAGATCACCTTAAATAAATAACTCATTAAAAATACCATCAGTACTGTCAGCTCTATGACTGGATTCATTCACAGAGCTGTAAATAATTTATCTTTTATTACTAATTATTTTTCTAGGATTGTAGGTATACATATTTTTTACACTAATGGATTAACATAATTAAATCATTAAATATTTTATGTTTTTAACCAAGTGAAATGGTATTTAATAAACATGAAAATTGGTGCTTTTGCTTTTGCTATTGATTTTTGCTATTTACTTATTAGTATAAACATATCAACACTCAAGATAAAAACATTTATAACTGCTATATATAGATTATATTTAATCAATCCAATAATAAAAAAACATAATTTTATATGTTATATATATCATTCTAACTGGTTATTTTAATTCAACAAATTTTATTTGTTTTGTATAAATGTTTGTAAGTATCAATTTACCTGTTTGGTATTTTTTGTATTCACTAGTGCCTATATTTCCATTCTCAATTCTCTTTAGAAAATGTCTTTTTAAACAAAAAAAATAAATTTAAACTTACAAATTGAAACTATGGCAAATATCAAGATAGGTATTTAGTATACTATTACAGTATATTCCCGCTATGTTATGTTTTCAAGGGTCCATTAAACACATCCCAGTACATTAAAATAGGATTATACTGTAACACAACAGGGCCTCTGGCACATTTTACAGTTACATTGGTTCGCTTTTGATATGAGCTAATTCAATTTTTGCTATTCATTTGAAGATTAATACAATTAAAGTTTAAACTGCAAACAATAACCAGCAGCAAAATGGTCTTTTGCAGGGTGATGTAATTTATCAACCATTGTTTGAGATATTGTCAAATCAATAACTGCCACGCCATTTATTGTTTTCAAAATTTAACAGTCAAATAAGTCAAAGAGCAACTTTTTAAAGTTATATCTTCTACGTACAGGAATGACATTTGACTTAATGAATAACACATTTTTTACTAGCTGTCAACATGTATGTCTACAAATGTATATTATGTATAAGAAAATGGAATATTTAATCAGGTTTGCAATAGTTATATAAAGTAATATGTAGGATTTTTAACTAGATATACATTCTATATATTTTTAAATTATTATTTTTTTAATTTTAAAGGTGACATCGTTGATTTTTTTAGACAAATTTCGTATTAACCAGGATTTTAAGTTAATAAAAATTATTCAAATTTGAACAATTTCAATACTTGCATTTATTTTTCTTTGAAACTGTTTTTAAATATTTATTATTTAATATATTTTAAACATCTTATTTAAAATTATAAAACAATGAAACATTCTTTAGATTTTATACAAGTAATGTAATTATTACTAACGTCTTCTTGTGTTACCTATATATTATGTATGTAAATTTTTTAGCTATTAATATATGTTACTCAATTTATTAATCTGTCACTCTAACCTTTTTCCCTACAGCATTCTAGAATTTTAGAAATTCAATGTAAATAGTTTCAATAAACTGTGTAGGAAGTATTTTTTTTATTAAAAAACTTAAATTTAATCAATAATACTTCAATAATAATCTTTCCTCTTCAGTGCATTTGTTATAGAAAAAAAACAGTTTTCTAATTCGATTTTTTTTAGATATACGTTAAATTTAGGAATCTTTTAATTTGTGATTTATATTGAATATCTTTTTGTGTAATTTATTTATATGTTTACATTTAATAAAAATAATCAGTTCCAATTTATGGTTTATACTTGCAGTGTGGCGTCCAGTTATGAATACAAATATAATGTGTGTTTTGACGTTTTTGTTCATATTCCTACGCTTAAGTTCAGCCGAAGAGCCTCGTATTGTTGGGTTGACTTGTGACCACAAATCCTCGAAATATGAAGAAGGAGTGCTTAATGTAGAGGCACTTCAGAAAGTTAGGATTACACTATTCGGCATTGGACTCAACGAAATCACTTACATTTCATTCGCCTCCACCAACAAGTCGTACAATACTCCGTGCAATAATGACCGCATCACCAGCTCCTTCCCAGTTCAACAGTTTACTCCCTACATTGGCCATGCCGACATTGATGTTCGTCCTTTGTTGCCTGAAAGGGAAGACACCTTCTACCTGTGCGCCAAAAGAGTCACCGTTGGAGAAGATGTCAACGACACTAGCTGGTTCTTTCAAGGACAATACGACTCACTTTCCATCCGACCCTTTGAGAATACAAATCTGTTGCCGCTTTGGCTGCAAATAGTCTTCATCTGCGTTCTCTTCTCCTTGTCTGGACTCTTCAGTGGTCTCAATCTCGGTCTGATGTCTCTTGGGAAGACAGAATTGAGAATCATTGAAGCTGCCGGGTCGTCATCGGAGCGCCGATACGCCAAGAAGATTAGGCCAGTTCGCGAGCGTGGTAACTTTTTGCTGTGCACTCTACTCCTCGGAAATGTTCTCGTTAACAACACGCTCACCATTCTCATGGACGACTTAACCGGGAGCGGCGTCGCCGCTATCATCGCCTCAACAATCGGAATTGTCATTCTGGGTGAGATCATACCGCAGGCTGTTTGCTCCCGACATGGACTGGCCATCGGAGCCTACACCATCTGGATCACAAAGTTATTCATGTTGCTCACCTTCCCCCTCTCCTTCACCATCGGACTGATACTGGACCGGGTGTTGGGCGAAGATCTGGGGGAGGTGTATAGCCGCGAGAAACTGGGGGAATTGATCCGAATGCAAGCGGGACAGTGCGACATGCCTCCTTCTGAGGTGGACATCATAACAGGGGCTTTGTCGCTGACGACTAAAACCGTGTCCGATGTTATGACAAAGCTGCAGGACATCTTCATGCTGCCCACGAGCGCTGTTCTCGACTTTGACACCATGAACGACATCGTGAGTCATGGATTCACCCGAATTCCCGTCTTTGAGGGGGAGCGTCATAATGTCCGCTCCGTGCTCAACGTGAAGGATCTCGCCTTTATCGATCCCGATGATATAACTCCGGTGCAAACAGTGTGCGACTTCTACAACCGGTCTATCATCATAGTCCAGAGTAATACCAAACTCGATTCCATGTTGTCGGATTTCAGAACAGGTTGGTACAGTGTGTGTGTTTGCGTTTTGTTGCTTTTTATAATGATTGTCAAACTCTGAAAGTCTGGATCGATATAGTTCGAGAACTCTATTGGTTCCATGTCCGATTCGGACTGGAGTAACTTCTCAGCGTTTTCTGATTTTGCCTAATATTGTTTGTCCTTTTTGTATAAGATTACTTTTGAATTAGTTTATAATTAAGCGAAGTTATTTTATACATTAAATCGTTCACTCATTCTTAGAAGCAATTTAAAATGGATGTTTACAAAATGTTTATAATTAAAATTATTTTTAGAATTACCCAAATATAGAAACAAACTTGATTATAGTTTACACTTCCGAAGATATTCTTTACATGGTAACATTAAAGGACTGCTTCTCATTTAAATATTTTTTGTAAAGTATATTTTTATCCATTTATGTAAAAACTATGTAAGTAATTAGTATATTATTTTTACATTTAAAAACTGTCGTCATATTTCCGTTTTCCTGATTGCCTTTCAAAGTGATGTAAAATGCGATTGAGAATTACTTATAAAGTTAAAACATTTATTTTTATAACAGCAAAAGAAATAACTATAGGTATTTTAAGTTATTGCGAATGAAATATTTCCTTTTCTCAGTATAGATTAATTCAGAATAAGTTTTATCGTTACATTGAAATATATTACGAAATTGTTGCAAACTTTTGTTTATTTTATTGGTCTCAAATTTCAATTCCCTAAATTTTATGTCTTTTAGTTAAATCAATTCAATGTTTATGGCTTTGTAGTACAGATAAGGAATTTAATATGGGGTGAGAAATTTTTGCATTTAATGTTACTAAGGATAACTTCATATTATTATGTTAGTGAGTTTGGCTATTACATATTGAGCTAACTAAAGCCGATTCAAAACGTATTTTCAAATATATTTTTCATTAGTTCGTTAATAATAAATTTGTGTTTTTTGTAATGATATCAAAGCTTTTTTAGCAACATTCTTTCTACAACATTTTAATCGATTTTAAATAAAAGTTAAGTACAAAACGATTAGGTAAAAGTTATTCGTATTCTGTCGAATTATTGCTTCTAAGTACAAGTATAGTATAATTAGTTCTAATTTATTGCAAGCTACTCAAACCCTCTTTGTCACATTTAATAAGTATACCCCTCCCTCCCCTGTACCCTTTTCCACAATTTGTACTTCAGGCAGAGCACACATGGCCTTCGTGGAGGAATTGATAACTGAATCTGACCGTGATCCTTACAGACAAATGGTGGGCCTTGTTACTCTCGAGGATGTCATAGAGGAGATTATCCAACAAGAAATTATTGATGAAACTGACATGATAAGTGAGTAAAACGCTTCGATATTTACACAATAATTGAAAGTTAAGATAGGAACAATCTAACCAATAAAATATGTGATCAAAATCTCGTATTTATAACACACCATTGATTATAAACTATTTCATAATCTAAATGTTTAAAGTTTACCGAAAGATTTATAATCTACAATTAATGTCGCCCCAGCCAACCTAACATTGTTATCAACCGCTTGTAAAGTGCAAACATTATGAACATATGATTGCAATAATATTGTAAAGAAAACAATCTGATTCATACATAACTTCAACTTCGTTTAAATTAAAGGAAGATCAAATGCAGGATATAGAATATTTTCTCTTTATCAAATTTAATTCTGTTTCTACTTTCTAATTATAGAAATTGATTATATCGCTTTGTTATTTGGCAAATGCATCGTTTGCTTTTACTTAAGAGTAACCCGATAATTATTATTTCATTCGAACATGGTTACCACATTTCGTAAATTATACAGCTATTGATTGTTATTAGGATATAGCACAACAAAAGTATTATAATAGATTTGCAGAGCCGACTTCGAAAGTGTTTTTTGAATCGTTGGTTTTCTTTACCACCAAGCTTTTTATCTTCGTTTTCATTGATTTGTATAAAACCAAAGCCTAATCAACCTATTGCTATACTCTGTTCGTCTGAACTTCTAATTTAACCCAACAAATCTGGCCCGTTCATAATTCTGTTAATATGGTGTGAATTTGAAAACATTTATTGTGTGAAATTCTTTTCTATTTTTCTATGATTGAAACACATTAGTGTGTTTTTT
This sequence comes from Vannuccia rotundouncinata, assembly GCA_034780395.1. Taxonomy (NCBI): domain Eukaryota; kingdom Metazoa; phylum Platyhelminthes; order Proseriata; family Coelogynoporidae; genus Vannuccia; species Vannuccia rotundouncinata. Next base: position 7,233 of record JAUZNC010010450.1, on the reverse strand, counting down.
GTCTTATGTCTAATTATTTCCCATCTATCACTTCCGTCATTTGAAGTACGCACTTTATAAATTAACTATTGTTTGATTTATTGAGAGCAAATGAAATATTATATCACTAGAAAAGTCTATATTTTGCTAACAACTCTCAATTATTAATGAACAAACATATACTTTTGTATTAAATCGAAGTATAAATGGATTTTGTCTCCTATTTGAAATGCCTCAATGTAATCCTTTACGGTACTAGTTAGGGGAATCAATATAGCTATCCGTAATTACTTTGTGATTATGAAATTCAATCCTAAAGCATCTCATCAAAATGTTAGTGTTTCTAAAATGGAAATATAATATAATATACACATTTTGACAGGATGCAATTCTTTTTCTATTGTCTGATAATATTATACAATAATTTTAATTATATATTCTCTTGATTTCTTACAGCATATATTTGTATATTTATTGTAAATCAATAGTGGTACTTAATTTCTTTTATATTTAAATCAATATCTATTATCTCCATTCTCTGGTATGTTTATCATTCATAATAGATTACCGAGACTGATTGTGAACGCACAACTTATTAGGCTTGTATGAATATTAATTAACAAGTGTATGAAATTGACATTAATAAGTCAATCAATTATGGGGAGTAATCAACGATTATTTCCATCTCCGGAGAACTGCAGTGACTGAGATAATTCGTTTATTGATCCCAGTTTGGTCATCTCCATATGTTTAGGTTTCCCGTTGTGTAGAAAGATGTCTTTTGAGGCAGGTATAGGTAGGTACACATCTGGTAATGTTTGGTTGGTGAGGACGACTAAAACCAACCTTTATAGTACTCTCTTGTATTCAGCCGACAGCAAGTACTTTTTTATTCTCATTAGAGCCAGGAAGAATGTCGACAAACCATTATTATTTGATTTCCATCACATACTGTTTGTACTCTGAGAAACGAAGTATCGAACTGGTAGACGTAATAGTACCTACTCCATCCTGCTCCTGGGTTGCCTATTCCCTGCTTTCTTAAAGTTATTTTATTGATAAAAGACAGTTTCCAATCTCTCTCTCCTTCTATGTTCTATTTGTAGAACTCCTGATTAACAGTAACAGGTAAATTGGCCTATGACCGCTAATGTCGATTCTAACAACCATTAAGTATTGATATATTGATTATATTGCTGTGTTCAAACAAGCGAATATATTGACAAAACACGATATTGTCATTTTTCTTTTTGATTGTGTTTTATCTATAGATATCTCAAAAATGTTATTAATAAATTAACTTGCTAACAACATAATTTGTAACCTATTAATTATTTGGTTATTTGAAACGACGTAAAATTCTCAGAGCATTTGTATCAATCTGTTGTACGATAATGCTAATTTTATTGCATTCATGAATGTCAAAAAATTAATAGTGGTGACATTGAAAGTGTTTATGCATAATTGTATAATTAGATTAATGTGCAACGTAAAATTTATTGTTCGTGATTATACAAACTAAGAATTAGGAATTGTCGTCTAATACTGCTTTATTAAATTAATTCCGACTTAATAAGTTCGTAACAATCCTGTATATGCCCGAAGTATGTTGATATATTCGAATATGTTTACATTATATTTTTGTATGTATGGGAAAATAATCAAATATTCAAAATGAATGGAACGATCTTTTAGTGATTATCTGGTAATAGTTATAAAATGTAAATTATCTGCGTGTTTCCAATAAAAGCTTAAATTACTTCTCAATAATATAACCTAACTCTGATGTGAGAGAATGGATGGTCTGACAGCATTCCAAAAATTCAAATTTTATCATTTACAATTTTGAGTAGCATGGCACGTTTTCAATATATACGCCGTTGTTAAAAGGTTAAGTACACATTACCAAGTTTATACTTAAAACTATTATATTAATACTATAGTATATTCACATAAACATTAAAAGTATTAACATAACATATGATATATAAGTTAGCTAGATCAGAGCTTCAATGATCAAGTAAGTCTCAAACAATCTCTCCTATGTTGAAGTATGAAGCTTGTCCTCATAACTACACACTATTGTGCTATTAGTGTGAGTAGATTAGTAACTATAGATTATATGAAATAACTAATGTTATTATAACGTTTCTTGTATGTATTCATTATCTAAGACTGATAAAGTTAAGTACGCAGATATTGTGATATTATATATATTAAGGCAACTATTGCTTTAAGAAATTTGTAAGTCTAATTAGTACATATCTGCCTTTTTTCTAGGCTATAATATGTTACCTATAAATTCGCAAAAATCTTTTAATGCGCATTTTTTCCATTTTATAAACGGGCAATATTTTCAGAGATTACAATTCATTGCTTCTTATGATAGAGGGCAATGTTGCTTATATTATTATAAGATTAATTCTACGACAGTTGTGCAATCATATTGTAGGTGTCCAGTCCAAATTGACTTTCATGAGATACAGTTTTACTTTTTTCTAAAAATAT